>JAIPRN010000941.1:0-59075 GCA_025469175.1 Geopemphigus sp. TES_GeoC_2020 | reverse complement strand
TAAAGAATAAAAAAAAAAAAAAAACGGACGAACAAGCGAATGTTTGGATTTGTTTTTTTTTTTTTGGCGGGAAACACGGTATCTCCACCGGTAGACGTTTATCGCTACCGTCGCGATCGTGACTGATATAACGTAAAAACGTAAAGACAACGGCTATATTACTCACCAAACCGGTCGTCATTCTTGTTGGGTTGCAGTCTTCGGCGGCATAACGACGTAATGAACGTAAACCGTAACGTTACAATCAACGGTATTCACGTCGTAATAATTGGGTTACGCCGACAACGGACGCGGCCACGTACCGTTTCCGACAGGGATATACGAGTACGCGTACGGTCGCAACAACTACGGTAGACGACGACGACGACGACGACGACGTCACGGCCAACAAACCAACAGCTGCTCCTCCAACGCCGTCGCCGCCGCCGCCGCCGCAGGACCGTCGCGGTCGTGCCGGGGCGCACGCGCCATACTATTATTATTATTATTCTTTTATGGTCGGTTTCGGGCGCTGGTGTGTGTGTGTGTGTGTGTGTGTATGTGCGTGCGTGTATACCTGATCGACGGGGACACACACACACGTTAGGGTGAATTTGCCGAGGCTGAATTAGGGACCGTTACCACCGGAACAGCTGCAACAAAAAAAAATCGTCGAAAAATCACGTTTTTACGCGTACACGATTAAACGGGTGCGCGTCCGTTCGTCGATGAATTATTTCCGATCGCGGACTCGTCGTTTCTTTCCCGAACGCAACGCACGACGACGGACCGCGTCGCGTTGTTACGCGTTAAACATTGCGCGCGCCCGTCGTTAATGGTCTACGTGGACGCCCGTGCCGCGGTACAAATCTGAGCATGTGCCACACATGGAAAGGATTGATAGATGTCGTTAGGTTTTTTTTTTTTACTACGTCTTAGACATGTGCGGGGGCGACCGGCACGAACCGTCGAGTTACGTAATGGTATTTTGGGGTTGGCTGGGCGTGTACGGCGAGTGAGAGTGAGCGGGAGTGAGACAGACAGAGAGGTGCGCGCTCCTCAGTCGATTTTAATCCGAGACCCGAGCGCGACTGCGATACACGCGCGCGCGTGCGCGGACACTCCGAACAAAAACACACCGTTATAATCGAGACCCGTCGTATTTTTCGATCGAACGCCGGGGGATTCGTTTTCGTTCGTCTCCGCCTATGACGACAATTATTATTCTCTGGAAATTACCTAACTTTTATACGCCTTTCATTATACACGAGTGGAACACGTTTTTACGATTTTCCTCGTTTCGTTTTATTTGCCAGTATTCCGTCTCTCACAATGAAAATCGATAAAGCCTCGAACGTACTTTTGTCGTTTTTAATTCGGAGGGGTCAGTCAGTTTGTCAATTTCTTTCAAACTACTATCGTCGCCACGGTGGTTACGCGTAATTTATTGTTAACTCTTTCGACGACGACGCGTCCGAATTAACTCGAAAACGACGAAAAATCTAACGGCCAACTACAGATAAACGTCCGTTGGAAGACGATTCGCAGTATCTTCGAGTTATTCGCGTACCGGTTGTGAAAAGTAAATAGATAGACGGGTAATAAATTCGTAGAACACGACGACACGAATCGCGTTGCTCGATATTTCTAACCGCCGTCTTAAGGAATACAACGACAATAAGGTGTTTATTAATCGATCTACCGTAGAATATAGTAACGTATAAGAAACGTCAATTAATAAACGTCGATTTAAACGATTTCGCCTCGCGTCATTTAGATAATTTGATTACGGCGTGGCATAATCCTGGTAACGTTTTAAATAATCATTTTGTCGAATACCAAAGTAACAATCGAACCACTTAACCCTCAAGTACCGATAAATTAATGCTACATTTGTTAAAGTGTTTAAGTAATTCGTTAGTAAGGTAAACAGTGAGCGAATCGTCAACTATTGACGTAACACTAATCGGGGTTTTGGAATATCGTAGGTTCGCCCATGATATAAAATAATAAACACGTTGCACGTTTAATAATAGCCTCCTATAATCTATTTTATACAACGATAAAGCTATTTCGATTGACTTAAGGGTCGCGGAATGTTACTTACTTACGTAGAACGTTTAATGCGTAAGGATTATCGCTGTAATTTTAAGAAAACACAATTCGGGAAGTGATTTTACTTTGAAAACGGAAGCATTTTACAGTGTACGCGCCTTTTAAGTCATAAAAATAATTTCACGCTGTGGAATTGATTAAACGAGATTATGATAGCACCAATAATACATCTGTACGATTCATCTACGCCGGTTGTTTTAATCGCGAAGTATGCCTAATTTTTGATAATCGAATAGTTTTCGTTTTATATGCTATACGGCGTAGACGCCATACAGAGTGGCCGGCGTCAGAATTTTACAACTCGAGTGGGCCAGTGACTTTTAAGGTAGGTCAAATACTTTATCACCTATAAACGCGTGGGCTAATTATTTGTAATTTATAATTTTAATTTCTTCAAATCGCGTTTACGCTGAACCCAATAAAGAACAATTTTATTAAATGTACGGCATAAAAATAATAAAAATCGTATGGGATAATTTAATATATTACGTCGTTTATTTTATTAAACGTAATTACGACGTAGAATCAAAAATAATTGTATTAAAGCACAATTAATATCGGGAAAATTTAATTATTTAAACGAAGTATTCGCGTATGTATTTAACGAAATAAAAATTAATCAAGTTCTTTAATTTCACTTAACTTTAACGTAATTATCTCAACGATATATTTACTATCTTATACGGCGTGTAAAACTTAAAAGGATACTTTTCGCGGACATTAAAATTACAGGGTTGGTCTACACTGATCACACAACGTATAATAATAATAATAATAATAATAATAATAATAATAATACGAATTAAAGCGTCAGCTATTAGATTGTGTCGTACGAGTAACTTCTAGCTACAGACCAACCATTTCGTGGTTCGTAATCATCCGGATTTTTAAAATATTTAAGAAAAATTAATAAATTGTGCCAGATTCGTAGAGTATATTGTTGCGTTCGTTTATCGTCGTACGACTCGTTCGAATCGCAGATATTTATGGAAATATACAATAAATGACTTTATCTAACGAATATCCGATTATATTTAAAATTATATACACGATTCTCGTCACAATATTGAACTAAACATGTATCTAATGCTGATACCGGATTAATAAATGGATGTTTAAAGTCATGTTATTTTGATAGGGAAATTGTAAGCTACGAAATTCTATATATATATATATACGACGTACATGAATACATTTAGGCGAGGTAAACACGAACCGTATTTACGGGTTGTTAAAAACTTTTATAATTCGTAGTTTTTTGTGATCCGTAAATGTCGATACCGTGGCGCGGTATAAGTTGTCGCGCACGCCGGCCGATAAAACGTTAATTCGCTAAATAATTACGAACGGTAAAACGATCACACGGCCGACGACACGGTGAATACGCGCGTCTATGTCGAGCTCGCCTAACGAATATCCGAAAACAATGGGCGATTGTCGTTGGGGTGACGTATGATGTATTATTCCGGTCTCCTCCACCAGATAACACACGGATGGTGACGCCGCATACGTGGCGTACGGCCGACGTAATATTACACGGCGCATATTCAGCAGTTGTGTACGCGCGCGCGTTCGGATGTTTCGTGTGAGGCGTAATTACGGGGACCGTAACGTTTTGTACCGCGGTACCGAAATACGGCGGCCCCGTCCACCGACCACGAGATATATTCGAAACGACGGGCGTCATTTTGTAAAACGATAACGCGCCCGCTTGAGACAAATAACTATTCCCTTAGTACGTTTGTTTACGACGGTCCACGTGTAGTTGGTATTGACGTTAAAATATACGTGTTACGATGTAATAAACGGAGGAGGCGAGGGTGCGTCCGTGACCAAACGTTTTAAGTGTTGTTCGGAAGTTGAAATGGCCGAAACGTAGAGAACGAAACGTACCCGAGTTACGTCATCCGTTTACGCGCAACATGGCGGTTAATTTTTGTTTAGCTACTCACGTTCGCCGACGACGATATTATCAATTTGGTTTCCCCGGTGCGTGCACTACGAACAAAAAACGCGACCACTATCACCGAAGCCAAACACTAAAATGATAACGAAGTGCGATAGATTCGGATATCCGGACCTTTGTGTGCGCGGTTACGAGGCAACTGCAAGCGCGAGTAGGCGCGCCGGCGGCGCGCTCGTCACCCTTCCGGGACGATCGATAATACGAACAGTCTTGATCGCCATTGGCCGGTTGATTTCGGCGGTAATTTTGAATCACTTCCGAATCCGTACAGACGTACATTAAAATTTAACGCGATAATATCGTCGATTCTAACGATTCGCGGATTATGCCCGTAATTTTGTTTTCCCGTAATTTACGCGTTATTACGGAATTACCTAATATGACCGTCGATTATAGAATTCTTCAAGATGGAGTTGATAATCGATAAATTGGGGGATTTCGATTAAATTATAAAGTTAAATGAAAATATTTGTATAGATTTTTGGATAGGAATTTTTACGTCTTTGTAGAGATTATATTATTGTCTACATTTCAACGAGATGATTTTTTTGTTTTATAATTTAGTTGTACAAGGCGAGGACTATTACAACGAAATGTTCGAATTGTTCGAGTGTTATTTGATTCGGCTGTTTCCTGATTTTGGATATTGTAAGCCCATACGATAAAACAATCTTTGTTGCTAATAAGTTAATTGTCTTGAGACATTTTACGAAAAAGGCAAGGATGGAAATGGTACAGTCTCGAGTTTTGTCAATCATTATGCCCATAAAGGTTTAACTAGTGCCACCGTTTGTTGTTGACGATGACCAGTGGATAATGGTCACCAATAGGTATAATATATGTGTGTGTGAGTGTATATATTAAGATTAGATACGTAATAAAGATCAATTTTGATTTGTTAAATGTTCTAATATTTAACTGATTTTGACTCTATAAATATGCTTTTGAATTTTTTAAGCAACGTTGTTCCTGTCATCGTCATTAGCCATTATTGGGGTATTGTAGGCATAAGTAAGTATTTAGCGTAACGAAATTAATTTGAGGTAAATCATACGATAATATATATATATATACAGGAATGATGTTATACGACTTTCTGATGAGGGCTACTTCCTAAATTGTATAAATCCGAAAAGAGTAGCTACAATTTTGACTTTTGACAAATAATAAAAAAACAATCTTCCAACTAAAATGTCGTAAATAGTTCTACGAGAGGAATTATTTTACAATAAATTTTGGAAGACTGTACAACTATATGTATAATTAAATTTAGATATACGTTTTGAAATTATAATAGTTATTGATCATAGGGCATTAAAAATAAACATAACGTATTAATCACCTAATTTAGGTATATTCTGTCTGCGTAATAACGTTAATAAAAATTATCGGTGAAATTTGGAGAAATGTTGTTAAATTTTCAGCAAAAATGACTACAAAACAACGTATTACCGTGATATATTTTAAACATATAAATACGAATATATTTTCGAACTTAAAAAACAAAATAGGAAATTTAAAATAATTCACCTAGATATTTGATTAAAAAATCTTAATAATTTACGAGACATATTTATATTTAAGTTATTTCTGTACGGATAAATATATTTTTTTACAAGTCGAGGATTTATTAACTTATTAATTTATTTGATATCGCGAAGCGTATCAATTGACACGCTAGTTTGAATAATTTAATATTTGTGGCTTTTTTATGATCAGCTGTACTATAATATTGTACGATAATTTGTAATAAGTATAATTGGGTGAATGTTTTTATATTAAATTAGATAATCCGAACAGTTTCGATATAATGTTTGAGAACACATTATATCTGCCTAATTAGGAATATTATTATTACGAGTATAAATTATGAGAATTTTAATGTTATAGAATTCAACTTAAACAAAAGTATTTTACAGTCGACATTCTCCACGAGTGAATGAGCGATGATGTATTTAAGACGTGTCTAAATACGAGCGGGCATTTATTTTTGGTTTTGAAATATCTATTAACCGAAGGGTGACACGTGCGTCCCATGTTTATAATACTCTACCACATTTTAAAGTCGCAAAAATAGACGTTCACGGTTTGTGATACTTAAAAATACCATATCAATGTCTACTTTTAGTGTAGCGTAGTTAATTACAAATATTAAGTTTAAATGTATAATGAGTAATATAACGTATATTCGAGATTAATATTTAGAATTGTAATATCGTAAATTATAAAATATTAATTAAGTCGTATTAGTTGGTTATATAATTTTTTTGTTACGCGTATCGTTTATCTATATATTCGTTTTAATTCAATATATGCTGTTCGGTACAATATTTTTGTTCAAATATAAACATTACTATATCCGAGTAAATTATAGTTATGATTACTAAAATAATTATCTTTTAATTTTTTGTTTTGAAAAATAGGTACTTGTAAAATCATAGCAATAATTTATAGGAACAGTATAGATTTAGCTTAATTTTTATTTGTTATATAAAGTATTTATAATTTGTTTATAATAAAATAATAATAATAATAATAGTAATGACAAGTATTTTTTGTCTGTATACAATTATGTTCTTATGTTAACGATTTTTTTTATAGTGTATACTCAAATTTTAACATTTTTGATTATGAATTATGACCTACGATTGTTTCGGCAGAAAATATTTTTAAGCTAAAATCTAATAAAATACATTGTTTTGTGATTAGTATTTACTATGTCGGATTGTTGTATTTAATTTATCTTCTAAATTAGTATTTAAACTGTACGACGTGTCTTTTTGGGAGGTGCAATTGTACGAACATCTAACAATGGAGGTGCTAAATAATGACACTCATATACATAATATGATTATTTTTTGTGTTAATTATAATAAGCTCGTCTAATCGGTTCGAGAATACATAAAAATAAAATAATCGTTACTTAGAACTACCGAGTCAGTTTTTGTTGACTAAAAAGGTGTATAAGTTTTTAAAATGTAAGCGTTTGTCATTGTGTTAAAAATATATTTGACTTGATTAAAGACAGTAACTATAAAAAAAAAATAACGCCAACGCCAACGAACATTTAATCTACTCGATCGTGTTAGATTTGTATTGTTTGTTTAAATAATAATTTGTTTAAAATTTATAAATCATAAATTAATTTGGTTGACTTAGCTAGGTATGTTGAATGTTCACTTATATTATGTTACTGTTTTTTAATAAGTAATAACGCAATAAATACTGATAATTACGTGTCTATATCTTAGTACAATTAAAGTGCTTGTAATTATTTAATTACTATTAAGATAAACGTGTACGTACGATTGATAAAAACACACAAATGTATAGGCGTAAGGGTTTATTTATCGTCACTGAGCATCTGAAGCTAACAGTAGTAGGTTTTAAAAAAACCACTTGTTGTTAAAAAGTTACAGTAGTTAATACTTTTAACAAAAAGTTTGTTTGATTCGTTAAATCAAAAAATCTTTTAGTACATGATTTTTTACGTATATAAAATTATGTTATATATAAAATTATATTAAACAAAAACCTGCAGTTAGGGCGAAAGTAAAATCTTAAACAAACATAAATAAACATATCCACATGTCAACACTAAATATATCAAACGTTTTAACTTTACAACTATTGAATAAACATTGTTTTATTTATAAAATGTTCACTAGAAAATCCATTAAAAATATTTACAACTTTGGAATGTTATAAATAATTTGTATACGTCTGTAAGTTACTGTTTAATGAAAATAAGGGCGTGTATGGTCACCATAAGTATGTAAAACAAAATTATTAGAAATAGTTTAGTACGTAAACTAATTCGTCATTTAACGCGATTAAATATCGAATACATTTGAAAATATATTTTTAATCATTACATTTAAAATTTGTTTTCGTTTATTACGTCCGAACGCATTTGGAAGTCGAAAATTGGAAAAAAAAACGTTGTTTTTGGTCTTGAAACATTATCTGGTACAAGTGCACGTTGACAAATCCAACCAATAAAATATATGCACGTTATCTTAATTTTGAGGTAACATCGATGACAATTGTTTCACCGCTATGCCCGCTAATCTACTTTTAAGTCGTAGTAAGTTTATTTCGTTCACGTAAGTTTATAAATTGTTCTTTGTATATTTATGCAAGTTAAGTAACATACAAGAATACGTGTCATTTTTATCAAAGAAGGGTTAGAATTGAAAAATGTGTTCAAGAAAATTGATGTATTGATTCAACCAAATAAATATTTTGACTTAGATAAGACTGGCAGAAAAAAGAAAACAAGTGACGATTAGAAAATCAAAAATTTTAAAAAAGGGTGTTTATATTTTTAAAATGCACGAATAACAGATTAAAATACGACAATTTTTTAAACTATATTACATATATTATAATACCTAGTTTTTAATGAAAAGGGCAGTACATATTTTTCTATTTTTAATTGTCCTATCGAATTTGAATTCGAATTTTAGTTTAATTATTACGTCTTTTAAAACTGTTATCCCTGCGTATTATATATATATTTATATATAACGTACTCGAATCGATTTATTAGCGTTAACTTATATTTCTAAGACTCCTAAAATGAACAATAAACGTATTATTTAATCAATTATTGGTACACAATGTTTCAAATACATTTATTGATTTAGATAGACTAAAATAATTAGTCGTTAGGATAATTAATATTAATGTAATTTATATATGAGAATATTTAAAATTATATACCAAATATAAATTATTAATATTTTTGATTTTTGAAATTTTGTAAATAATTATTGTCTTTTAAAGTAGGTACTTAAAGTAGGTTCAGTGTCTACCGATGATGATATTCAAATTGAATTCGATACAATAGCGTGCAAATAAATTATAAAGCAGTGTTATATAATTCTGTTAAATATTCACGTTGTTTGTATACATATCCCATTATTTAACACATTGATTTACAGTTACCCGTTCGACTGTTAATAATTTCCTATTCACGTAATACGTAACACTCGGTAACTTGTTTTGTCGCTTTCGTTTAAAAAGAAAATCCGTCATTACCATATTCAGACACAAAATTAAGTATTCCGTAGAACTATAGAAGTTCAATATTTATAATTATTCTTTATCCGCGCCTACGAAATCGTAATACGTTGTCGCCATCTATGAATAAAATACTATCGTCCGTCGTGATGGTATTTTTCAATTACAGAGTGAGTTAAGCGTACAATAGATATATAGTTATACACTAAACGTATGTTATAAACTTTCTTACTTTTTTACTTTTAACATTTTACATAAAATAAAAAGTATAACAGATTAAAAAAGTGTCGATGGTTATAATAATATATTTAAGTGTGTATATGTAATTATTACAAAAAAAGTATTAATTGTAATTTTTATATAAACATCTAATACAACGAGACTTTTATTAATACCAAAGGTCGCTAGCCAAAAAAATCTTACGATTTTATTAAATACATTTTCAGTTTCTTATTTTTTTTGCGTTTTCGGCAGTTATATTATTACAACGTGACACATATTACACTACAATATGATATTATCGTTATGTTAAAAAATTAACTATTTTATTTTATTGTATACATTCTTATTAAACGGTTATTTCAAAAATAAACAGAGAAGACTGAAAAGTATTAGTGTAAGATGGTAACGGTACGAAGAATAAAAAAACAAATTAATTTTAAAAAACTACAATGGCAAATGCACATAGTTAGATTGATTTTGTTTTATGTAATATTTGTCGTATTATATCACATTATATTTCTATTTTATCATGGATTAAATATTTTGGAACATATGGTCCTTTTCCGAAATTTTCTATTTCATTAAGAATATTAGTAACCATTCTACTTATAAAAGAAAGCGCGTAAAGAAGTTTCTCAAAATGAACATTTAGAATTGTTTCAGAACAACAATGGATTAATATAGTATTTTTGATTTTTGTTTAATTTCTCTTGAACGTGCATTATGCACAAATTTAGGCTAACATGAAATTATTGATAAATTTGCAGAATTAAAAGCACAAGTTCATTTTTTTAAGTATTATTATTAAGAATTTGAGCGTTAAATAGGCAAACAAAACCAGATTGTAATATATCATTATCATTTCCCTTGCTTTTATCCCATCTATTTGGGGTTGGCCACCTTCGTCCTAAACCTCCATTTGGCCCGACCTCCCACATCTTCCACTCACATACCAACTATGTCAAACTCCGTCAAATTGATGGAATTGGAAAATGAAGAAAAAGACCACGATATCTACGTTCAATTGATAGAAAATTGGCAAAAAGACAATGACATCAAGAAATGGACGGAATTAATGAATAGTAGTGACATGCGAACAACATCAGTGCAGAAATCACAAAAAAAAACCATCCTCAGCATCGAAGAGAGCGAAAATGACGAGGAATGGTTCAAAATAGATAATGAATGGATGAAGAATACCGATGACATGAACGAGGCTATCGAAGAGATTGACGAGACTGATGACAGCGATTTCCTCCCTACATCTTGGAGACAGCAAAAAGCCGTCCCAAAGATTGGAAACGAGGAAGAATTAAACGTCAAATATATCGAAGACGACGAGGAATCGATCGATGAGAACACCCCGAAGCGTCTTCAGAGTAAATTACGAGCGTTGACATATGAAGTATTGTTAGGTGACGTTTAGGCCCCCTTGGTGTTCGGTACGATCAAGAGAATATGTTGATCACTATTATCATCAGTTAACGTTGTTTTTAATTTTGTTTGTTTTTCCCCAGAATACTTCAAACGTACCAACAATAACGCGACGGACTAAAGGAAGAAACACAAAGAGGAGTAGTTCACGCAAATCCCACGGTGTGTCCCGTTCGTGATAAAATAAAGAGGCATATTAGATTGACTCTACTATGCACTTCATACGCGGAACTATGTTATTTAATTAACATTATTTTGCAATAATATTTTATTTATTTATTAATTTTGTAACATTTATTTTTTCTTTAAAATATATAAAATTTTATATATTTATTATTAACAACATTTTTGGCCTCGTGTTTTTAATCATAAACATGAACGGTAAAAATTGAATAGATAGTGAATATTCGTTTCACTGGCAGAAGTTTGTTGTATCGTCACTCCAAATATAAATTAATTTAATACCTCGCAAATATTTTTGTATTGAGCCTCGTAAATCTTAAGAACTGCCATGGCCTAATTAAATTAATTTTGTAACACGGAGAAAATATTACTGTTAAAAGATTTATGTATGTATAAGACTGTAATTTTTGTGGTTTTTTGAGTTTGTTTTAAATAGTGATATTATTTTAAAAACTATGTAAAATGTTACGAATTAGAAATATGTCTATTGTAACATTGTTCTAGGACGTATGTACGAGTTTTTATTTTAAGTAAATCAATTTTTTCGCTATTAAAAACAAATGAAAAATAGTTTTAAATGCGTATGTTGATAAGAAAATCAATTTAAGCGTTTTTTTCGTGATTATTTCAATTGAAAAATGTATAAATAAGTTCAGTTAAATATTGACAATTTAAACGTTTAAAATTGTATTTATATATTAATTTATTTTTAATAATTAAATTCGATTTTTGGTATAATAAAATTCCCATTTATTACCTAATGGTTTTTTAAGCAATATCACAAAATCTTAAATTTTTAATAATTTCTTTTAAACATATTTTAATTCTATAAATAAAAACTCAAATGTTTGAAATATTATTCATTACATTTATATTAAACATTAATATTTTTTAAGAAAATATGTTATATTTTAATGACGACGGTTTTGTTTATAACATATAAATTAAGTAACATCTATTAAAGTTAAAAACATTGTGATTTTAAAAACTTAAATTTCAATAAATAAACGATAAAACATTTTAATTTTCGTATTATTATATTTATATTTTATATTTCAATACAATACATACTTGTTTATAGTATTTTAAATAACGACTTATTATTATTTGTTAGACTAAAGAACTTAATTTAAATTCGTTATTGTGTTTATTGTGTAGTTTAAATTATAATTTTTCAAATAATTATTAAATATTATTTTGAAATGAACGTTCAGTAATTTCTTGTCAGACTAGAACATATTTTCAACGTAAATTTTGTCGATATTTTTTAATATATTCCGTTTTAATTGTCGAATTTTACCACGTATGTATTTATATGAACATTTTTCGTCTTAAATATCGAATAATAATATTATTAATATGGTGATAACAGATATAATATGACTGTTTATACTATTATATACATCTTAGCATGTAAAAATAATAGTTTTACATTCTCACTACATTTTGTCCGGTTATTACGAAATCTGTATCAACAATTTCCAACTCAATATAATGGTCGTAATCAGAATTTGTATTTTGTGGTGCTAATTTCGTGCCTCGTGCCTACAACTTTATCCATTCGATTTTAAACATAGACTAACGTAACTCTTATATAATAATTAACAATGAAAGTTTAGATATTTTTAACTCGTTATTTTGATCGAAAACAAATTTTTGCGATGGAAAAGTTAGTTTGATGATATATGGCAGACGCTTTATTATTTATTTTGATATCGAATATCAAGTTTCTATGATAATTTAATATTCAGCTTATTAGAAATATATATAGACGTTTTGTGTAAATATTTATTTGTCATACATATCTCGAAACAGAATATATACGTATTTTTAAATACATACGATTTAACAGAATTTATTTCAATGAATAAAAAGTAATCACTCAAAATATAGCACTTATCTAAATACTTAATTGGAATAAAATGTTGATATTTAAATGCTTGTAATATAAAATATCGATCTTTGATATAAAATGTTTATATATATATGAAAAAGTTATAGATTATACTTTTATATTTTAATTTTAAAAAATATAACAGAAATTTTGAGAAAACTATAAAAATCATAGTACATATTTGGAGTAGGTACGAATGTTTTTATTAATATAATTCGCTGATAAACGATTAAAGTATCGATGTGCAATGCTGTAAAATATATTATCTAGTTATGTAATATATTTTATTTATAATATATTTTTGAAAATAAGGAGTAGCGATGTTTTTTTATTTCATTCAGTTACGAAAATTAATTGATCCCGTATTTTTAGTACAATTAAGAAATTCAAAATCGATAAAAAAAACTATGTATAAAAGTTGAGTATATTCACTAAACATTTCATTATTGGTCTTTTGAATATTAGGATTTTTCTATGTACATTTGACCTTAGTGTAATGTATGTTGAATAGATTTAAAAGTTCTATTGCGTTTAGATATTTGCATACTGGACAATATTTGAGATTAAAAAAAAATTGCCTTGAAGATGAATATTTCAGTTTAATTTTATTAAAAAGTTTCGTTTCAGAATTGATTGTATGGAAATATTCATTTAATATATATATATTTAAATAAAATCTATATTTGTGCAGTATTATACGTATAACTATATAAAACATTGTAGAATTTCTATGTAAATATGTTCGCTAACCATATATACATTTAGAAATAAATCCATTTCGATTATGTAATCGAACAGGCTCATAGAGTGATTAAAATAATGTCGAAATATATTTTTAGTACATATTTAATGTTGGAAAAATACAAAATTTTGGTAGTAAAAAAGAATCTTATTACCTGTATACTCAATAGAATTACACATTGGCAATAAATAAAAACCTGTACGAAATTTCCGTCCTATTTCACAATTTTATCTTCAAGTACTATGCATTTGTGTAATAACAAGTCGTTTTAGACGTTATCCACTACTGGTAATATATTTGTAAATGTAAAGTTTATGTGAGGTTTATGAAAATAGAATATAAACATTAAATATGTTTTATTATGTAAACACTAATAATTGTGGCAAGTATAATAAGAAATTATTTATTTATTTAATGAAAAAATTGTATCAGTATTCTTGTGAATAATACTCATTTATGTTATTAAATGTTTCATTAGACTATGACTTTTGAGTTGTAAGTTTAAAATACACGTACAAAAATATTCTTAATGCAACAGCGCTAAAAATATTTTAAAAAATATTACACTTCTGGTAAGGCTTTGAAAAGTCTATTGTTAATTTGCTGTAGTGGGGAAGCTTGAACGGCCGTTCTGGGTAGCTGAATACCGTGAGTAGTCGGACTAAGAGTTCGGAACCGGTTCTTACTTTAGTTAGCACGTGAAGTCCAGAACGACGGCCGAACAGGTCGATTTTGGAAGAGGAATGACGGTGAAATGAAGTGTATCGTTTTTGTGTATATGATAGGCTGAATGATGTATACATATATAATTTATATGGTATTTTAATCGGTTGATGTACTGTTTTTGGTTAAAATAAATAATTTTTACAAGAAGAAAGTTGTGTAAAGCGGTCCCCTCCTTGTTGTTGAAATGAAAAAACGTACCAACTAAATAGTTCAAAATGAAAACTTTCCATATTCTAATGGTGGGTTTAGTTACTTGTAGGTGAATATGTTCATTAACAGAAGTTCCTCTTATTTTTCGTACCGTAGTGAAATAAATGATTTATATTTTAATGTTAAGAGCTAAAGAGGCTATTGTATATTATTATATTTAAAAATTAAGGTGGTACACTTTTAATTGATACACATTTTTAATTAAAATCAATAAGCTAGATGAATTATTCGCATAATCTTAATGTTTCCATACTCTAGTTATGGATGTTCCAATATTCGAATTAAATATAATTATTTCGTTCATAACACGCGCGAATGTATACAAATTGAAATTGTCAATTTTTGACAATTTAAGTCATAATGGTTAATTTTTTAGAATTTTCATTTTTATTCTATACTAATACTCTATTGTACACAAACTTTGTAATTGTAATGGACGTTATACAATTTAAAATTCAAGTTTTCCACTTGGTTTTATTCTGTATTATATTTAAAGGTACGAGGATTAATAATGACCTACATTGTTTTTTTTTTAATATGTTTATTACGCAATTTATTCACGCGAGTTTATACATTGAATAAATCTATAGTACTACAGTAAAAACACGCCATATTTTTAAAATTCGAATAAAATACTATGGGGAGTTTTTTTCTTAAGTGAGTCTGTTATGTGCTCGACTGTAGGATTCTTTAAACGTGTGCAATCTTTAAAGGAAAATAAAATAGTTTATCAATCATATTTGAAATTTTGGTAAACTCTTCATATATTCATTTTTTTTTTAGTCGCTTTGAAGTTAAATTCGAAATAAATGTAGAGTGCATATGAATATTTGACATAGATCTTATGGTTTAACAAAATATTTTTCGAAACAAAAGAAAACGCATTATTATAAAATCAATACATTTTTCGTCTATCAAAAATAATATCTATATACTCGATATTACCATTAGTTGGAAAAACGAAATATGGATCCTATGAAGTATTACATTTTACCCAGTCGTTTTTCGACATTACAATTATACACACACAGAAGCTGCTATTGTATTTTAAACTGTAAATTATCGAATTATTATCTTTTTATAAATAAACGCAATAAAATATTTAACGGAACGTTTTTTTTTTTAATTTGCGTTATTCTTGCGTAATTTCTATCAATCGTAAGTCAATATTAGTATTTTTAAAGCCGAGTTACGAAAAACTAATAATAAATTATAAACGTTAATTTATTCTCGCGTGTCCTATATGTCGTAGGTTTTATTTTGTTATGATTCCTGTAATGCATACTCAACTGCGACTAATATGAAATAAAAACGAGGTTAGTGTAGTCGACATTTATGAACAATTATCGACTTAAGAACAAATATCCAAACGATATACTTAACGATTTTCTCTAATATTAAAATATTTCTATAAAAATGACTAAATTTATAAATTACAGTTCTGTATCGTTATTTGATTATAAAAATTCACGTTACTCGAATGAAAACGAAAAAGTCATTTTATTTCAAATTAAAAGTGTTATCGTAAACGATATTCTTAAAAGATTTTGATTGTGAACAATTATCACGACGAAGCAGATGTTTTAGGAGTTAAATCAAGAAATAGAATATGTTTTATTATGGAAAATTAAAAAAAATAATAGCTACCTAAAACCAACGCATACGAAATTACGTTCTACGTTCAATATTCTATAATATATTATTTATGTTTTACGCCGAGTAAAATGTATTTAAGTTTTTATTTTTAAAAATACAAAATTATTCCCTTATATATCTGGGTTTATTATATTTATTTAAGATTATTATAATATACTTCATAGTATAATTATATTACGTGGCTCAATTTTTGCTCTACAAAATTGAAGAAAACACTAAATTGAGAGCAATGGGCTGTTTACGGACCATGCGATATTTCCTCCTCGACACTGTTTATGATTAACTTTTCGTATTTGTATTAAGCCTGTTAGTTTATACGATCTTCGTTATTTTATTCATTTTTCGTTATTTTAAACAACTATTAAAACCCAATAATTCTGTGGTTTTAATTGTATACATAAGATAAAGTGAATTGTAAGGTTTACTCCTCGTGACTTACTTTTAAGTTATACATATATATTGTAATTGGCTGGGGAATAAAAGCCTCCTAAAGATTTTGGGCTAGTTGTGACAATGCGCATAACAAATATTTACTGACCAAAGTTTTAAAAGGAATTATGGACTAAAATAATATTCTATCTTTGTTGTTATACGGTCGTTGGTTACAAATTTGTATCCAATATTACGATTTTTGGTTAAATACAGGAAATGGCGCGTCTAATGTATTCTTGCATTTTTTTTCGCCTCTAATTGTTACGTCTTGTTTTATATTATGACGTAATATTTTCTGGGTTGAACATTTGAAATTTCGGAATAAAATACGATAATTAGATAAAATATCGTATAAACTAGAAAAACAGAAAAAAATTGCATCTTGCGAGTGGTTTCATGGTTTGAACAAGTTGGCTTAAAGGATTTTAACGTATTGCATATAGATAAAATGTTTTTAAATGTACAATTTTCTATGGAGAATTTTAATTAATCGCATAATGAAGGAAATTGTAATTAATGTAATTTTCTCCTATGTTCTTAACGAGATTGTAAATGCATAATTATAAACGATTTTATACAAATTATCGTACCCGGTTTGGTAATATTTACAAGTTAATTAATTACGAATGTAAATTATTTAATAATAATAATATCGCCGGTTTCTTCTGTGGCCATTAAGTTAAACGTTACGAAAAGAGTTAATTATTAAGGAATGTTGAATGGTTCACATTGATGTTAGTTATTGCTCAATACGATAACAAATTATTTTACTTAGTAATTATTAAATAATACACTCACACGAATAAAAATTGTTGAGAAATAAATTATCGATTGAAATGTACAATTAATATTGCAAATAATATTTTTTATTTGTAAATAAAAGTATATATCGTGTTAATTTTGTTTTTAGTTTGCAGCATAATATTTAATTACACAACGGTATCACTAGCTACTAAAATTATATTGATGGAATTTTTCCAAAAATTGAAAAAAAAACAAATGTAATTATATATAAATCAAGTAAACATAAAGTAGCTGAATTAAGCCAATAGTTAATTTAATGATGTATATAGTCGTATCGAGTAAAAGTATTTTTTTTAATTAACAACGTTCTTTTTTTAAATTATCAAAAAATTTTAAGGCAAAAGTCTTCAAACAACAACGAAATTATATTGGACAAATATTTAGAATTATCATTCCTATACATATTATCAGAGACGTGGTTCTTAGCGTGATGAACGTCGGGAGTAGAATTCCCGATGAAAATTGAAAAAAGGAATTTTTACGTTTTTAATTTATATAAGATAAAAATTAATTAACGAAATTGGGGTTTGTGTTTTGTGTTGTTCTGACGGGAAAGTAAAAAACATTGGAAGCTAATTACCCGGGAGCCATATTTACTCGTGGAAATATTCCGTCGAAATCGTATTTCAACGGAAGAATATTAAATTTGAAAAGAATTTTTTCGGAAAAAATATTAGACAGTGACTTATATGTTTTCGACAGAATATTTTGTTAACGAAATACGGTCCAGAACGTATATTTACCGCTGGTTGAATTTCAAATGCGTGTTTTTCCAAGCAAACGGTGTTCCTACGAATATATATTTTCGTCAGAATAATTTCGAATGAAATATTTTTCTGAAGCTGTATGCTGCAAGTGAATACGTTCCGAAATTTCGCTTTTTTTAACAACACACAGCCATTCGTCTAAATGTTTATTTCATTATTCTATTAAAATTGACGAATACATCCGGATAGATAAATATAACACCCATAGTCGTTCTCATCTTTTTGAATGTTATGGATTCACCATGTTATTTAAATATGCAATAATCCTCTGTCGAGAATTCACAGAAAGAAATTACCACCCTTTCACTCGCCGAAAAAACAAATCCGAACACGCCTCTGCATAGTGTTCATTTTATACAGATTACAATGGTTTACATTATTGTTCAACGCTTATAAATTAATCGAAAGTATCAACGAGTCTCCTAATAACTTGTACATACATTTCTTGTTCCTTCTAACCTTATATTTTTTTCGTGTTATTGTCCCACAATTTTCGGGATAATATCGCCGAAAACCAGTTTGTCCACAATACCTTGTGTCAAGTGTCAAGGTACGACCGTATATGGGAATCGCGTGTTTACGTTTTTACGGATATATTATTTCCACGTTTGTATCTAATAGCGAAGGGAAAATAAATCCTATTCGAACACTGCAATTGTATCCTCTATTGGCGATATAATATTAAAAAATACAACATAATATTCTAAAGGCGCCTCTTACGGTTGGTAATGCGTTATATTATACGTAGAACAAATGGTATTCGAAAATCAACCATGAAATCGAATTTATCGTTCGAATATGGAAATACGATTTTCAAGGTTGAGCTAAATAGATTTTGTCCACGACTGAATCATATGCATGGAATTCGTCGAACACTGTTCAGTATATACCAAAAATTGTCATATTACTCAACCGTGTAAGGCGCCTAGTTTGATGACCCGTCCTAATGGCCGATAACATATTATACCGATTTACGATTCACAAATAACACGGAATCAATTATATCCGTAAATTAGTTTTATATTTATGGAATGTTTAGATGCATAGATTATAAATGCGGTATTTATAACCAATCATAAAATAAAACTTAACCCATTATTTATATTAAAATTGAAAGTATCTAATATGTTTATTGGTTATTTTAAATAGAGAACTAGACGAATTCGATTATTTTATATTTTTAGTTTTTCCTTATAAATACGTCAATAGAATATTGTTGATTAGTAGTGAAAATCTATACGTTCGATTAATATCGTTTAATATTACTTTTATTTAATATTTATTTCAATAAAAAACCTTTACGGCATCACTTATATATTAGTTCAAAACACCATTATAAATATATGTTATTTAATTCTTGTATATATCCTTGTCAGAAAATAAAATAACAAATGTTGTTTTTATTCCATTACATAATTCTATAATTGCATCAATTTGCAACTTGGCATCAAACTACAAATCTATTAATCATAATATTATATAGTGGAAATCTAAAATGGTAGTGTTTTGTGTCATCAAAGACCTTCAGTTATCGCCTGAATTCAAGATTACCTACATAAGATTAGTCACACGATATTATATGAATTGTAAATTTGTTATGATGAAGCCGTTATTAAATTTTAAATAAATAAGATATTTAGTTAGTTCATTTGTTGGTTTTGTTGTTTTTTTAGTTTTTTTCATTGAAACTGTTGTACAATTAGTTTTGACGATTAAAAAAATGAAAATTACAAATGTTGATGAGAAGAAAAATAACTTATATATATATATAGAAAAATCAGACACGTTAAAAATAAGATAGTGAATGTTACGACTGGGTTAATTGGGAAGACAAAATAGATTGAATACTTAACGGGACTTTTTAATAATATAGTTTATCGGAGAGGGATTTGTGTTGAGAATGAGTGAGGTATAATTTAAAAACATATTTCTTAAATTGAGTTTGAAGAATAGTGTGTGCAAAGCGGTGGGTTTTTAAAAGATAACTTAAAGTAGTGGGATAGAAATAAAGTGCCATCTATTCTTAAGTGAGAGAGAGATAAAAATTTTTTTCTATTTAGATTGATATTGTGAAATCAAAAATTGTAAGGAATTGAAGGGGAAATATTTTTGTATTGGGAAGCAAAGTTAAGAAATAAGTTGGAACCACTGATTTGACTATAATTTATTGATTCCTGATTTGAATATTGGACGGAAGTTGGTCAAGGGAATTTTAGTATACTTCTCATAATGAGAGGGCTTGAATGACCGGGATTCCGTGAGTAGCTGGACTACGAGTTCTGAACCGGTCTTTACTTTGATTGAAAAGCAGAATAAGTAGGTGAATTTAGCCAACTGATCGGTAACTTCATTGAAAAAGTTTTTATAGTTACTAGGCATCAATACAAATTGAAGCCGAAGAAATTGAAAGTGTAGAGAAAATATTTCATGTTAATAAGAGAGAAGGATTTTAAAATAATGGAAGAGAGATATAATTGGCAAGAAAGAGTTGAAAACAATATAATATAAATACATAATTTGATAAAAATTTAAGGGTTTCTAAGATAGCGAAAGATTCTGTCATGAATTGAAGACGCTAACGGAAGTAAATTATTGGAAAAAGGGATTTTTAGGTTAAAGATATAAAATAGGTAGCCAATAGAAAGGGGAAAAGCGATCCAACGGTAAATATTAAAGTGAAATTAGAAAATTTGTTGTGTACATAGTTCTAAAATAAAAGTGTTGGCATTTGTGGGTGGGGTGGTTTTAAGAGAGTTAGAAAATTGATTTAAAAAGTTTTTCTCTGGGTAAATGAATGATGAAATGAATAGATCCTGAAAGTTAGAAAAGTAGAAAAAAAGCTACTTGGTTTTTGTAGTAAAGTTACTGGTAGAAGATAGGAACTCAATGGTAGAAGCAAGAATTGGAAGTGATTTACTATGAATATAGGGCCCCTAGTTATAAATGTTAAGAAATGTTGTTAGTTATTCGACATAAAATATTTGTTTCCTATTGTAGATTTATTTTGCGATAATAATCTAATGTTGCGTAAAAATTGCAAATTGTAATAAAAAAAGAATAGAATTCAAAAAAATTTCTTCTTTCTTAAATACTATTTTTCACAAAAAATAGGTAATTGAGAATATATTATAACCGCTACGAGATTGTGCATATTATGAGCATTGTGCCACAAATGATATAAGTGAGGCAATGAATGGATTTATTTTTAATACATTTTTACATATAACTAATTACTTCGCAATATTCGAAATTAATTTTTCAAACATTAATCATGACTTCCCTATAAAAAATGTTACGTCTTTACAGCTGTAATAATCAATTGCTTTAAATAAAATAATCATAATGTGATCCATGATGGCAGTTGTAATTATTTAGTTAGAAAATATCAACGACTTTTGAATAACCGTTATGTCGTCGGGACACTTTCACTCGGGTCATTTGAATATTACGAGGGCGATTTCGACAATAAATACAAGTTTTACAGAGATTCGTAAACTATTTGAACAAACGTTATTTTGATTACAATTAAGTTGGTAGGCGAATAAACGCTAGATGATTGCGTAAGCGAAAAACGGGGAAACGCAACGGCACGAGTCGCGGATGTTTATTGGTAAAAGTATATGTACGACTTCATGTTAAATATTATGTTGTATTTCGTTGTGTTTCGTTAAAATCCAACTGTCCAAGCAATGGAAATAGATCATGCATTTTTACTATCAATTTTACGAATGGTTTATTGTCATCCATTGACCGTAACGGTACGGTGTTTAAAAATAAGATTTCCGTTGTATGAAGATTAACCAACGATTTTTATAGAAATATCGACTTTACTAAATAAACGTAATCGCGTTCTATTAAAAATATTTCCATATAACCGATGATTCGTCGTTTAATTTTAGTTTGCATTTTTCTTTTCTTTATATTTCTGGTGTATAGCTTTTTATTCGCCTCGTAATTTGTAATATGAAAAACATGAAATCGAAATCAACGAAAACGCCAACGTAAATCAACGATTCTACACTCCTCCCGGAAATTACGAACAAACGATACGTATACGAAAGCTGTTTATTGGTGTGACTGTGTTTAGTGCACACAACACGTATACCAGTTTAATGTATTTTTAACAAGGACAATAATCGTTATAGAGCCCGGCAATTCGTCGTAGGCATTCAAAATTTATAGAAATGTTCCTATTTCTAGTGGGTCACCACACTAATAATAATAATAGTAATAACGATGGTATTAATACTAAACAGTTTTTCGACTATTGTCGTCAGGACTCGATAAAAATTGTTGTCGAGCCGAAAAAGACACGACGGTATATTATGCTCGTTATACCTGCGACGTAACCATAGACATATTTACACGGTAGAACCGCGACCGGTCGAGACAATGAACTGCACGTGCGCCGGTCGCATACCCGTATGCAGACGTTCGCGTTATTTTTTATGTTCTTTTCCCTCCGTCCACCGGGCGGATATCTGCCCACTGCCGATAACGGTGGACGCGCGTGAGAAGAAGGAAGAAAAGATGCGCGACCACCCGCGGCCATATGCGTCGTCTGTCACTATTTTCGCTGAGACTTTAACATACATACACTCACACACGCGCACGCACACTTATCAACTATGTACATTGCACTTTACCGTTAAACTACGCGTAGGAATGATATAACAATCGTGATGCGTCGTAATGTGTTTTTACATAGTCCGGACGATTGTTTACTACACTTTAATCCATTATTGTACGAACCGAATACTGACCAAAATAACGTATCGCTATACTTGTGTCGTTTCGTTTTGTCAAATGCAAGTTTTTACCGTTTTGGTGTCGTTTACATTTATACGCGCACAATCTAAAGGCAATCAACGTGGCTAATTTGCTTGCTGCTGCTGGTACTACGACTGACAATTATTTGGTTATTAAACAAAATATAACACCTTAGAATTAATTTTCGAAAATTTCGAATCGTTCGGTGGCTACCTGCTATGAAATCGTATACGTACTACGTAAAATACATAAATGTCGTACAATATTGCCACGCTTATAGATAACATCGTCAATGGTTGTAACCATATTATTTTATAATGTTCAGATCGTAAAAACAAAAATCTAAAACGAAAATATTTAAATACTTATCGTTTAGACAACGAGTAAATATAAATATTCATAACCCTGCGACTACCATAATTAAGAAGAATATCATGGTAATGGTCGTCGACAATTTTGTAATTTTAGGAAAATTAAAATGAAATCGATAAAGTAATGACGATTTAAGCATATTAGTATCGATTACAGAACCGAATGCTTTTAAATTACCAACGATACATTAATCTCGA
The DNA here is from genome assembly GCA_025469175.1 of Geopemphigus sp. TES_GeoC_2020. NCBI lineage: Eukaryota > Metazoa > Arthropoda > Insecta > Hemiptera > Aphididae > Geopemphigus > Geopemphigus sp. TES_GeoC_2020. The sequence continues at coordinate 35,581 of JAIPRN010000941.1, read as the reverse complement.
AACCAGACATATATGGAAATTTCATCAGGCGCGATTTTTTGAAGTTGAAACGCGAACTTATGGATTTATCCGCCCACCGACGTAAGAATTTTTTAAGTCCACGTATTTTTTATATAACACGCCGTATATCTATTTTATACTTAAACGTTGATTGCATACTTAACCCAAATTGTCACGGGGATTTTTCTATTAAATCATCTATCCGTATAATCGGAGAAATCAATATTAAATGATAATCAATATTTGTCTTAGAAAAAAACAATATTTACAATACACGTTAATACGTAATAATAATGTTTTGTGTATACATTAAATCCGTGATAGTTTTGCGAAATTTAGAATAAGATAATTTTAAAGCGCCTAACTCCAGCAGGTTTTTTCGCTCTTGCCAAAATGACCATATTAATAATACTCGTCTAATATACGTGATAAAATATAATTATGTTAACTGCGGAGGTCATATTATTGCATCGTGCTGAGCCAATTATAATTATTTATAATTGGGTTTTATAAAATTACGTTAATGTAATAAAGGTAGAATATAATAGGTGTTGGAAATTTTTGAACCACCGAACACATTTTTCTTACATACGTTTTGATTACTCGGGTAATAGCCCGAAATTATTTTGAATTTCTAGTTTGTTGTTATTTGTTGTTTTTTTTGGTAGATTTAAAAAAATTGTATCGTTTATTTATCGATTCAAAGAAAAGTAATCGCTTATAGGAAAACGACAAAATATTATTAAAAATTTTATTGAACTAATTAAATTATATAGATTTGTTTCGAAGCGATAAATCCGCAACGTTGTGAACTACGAGGGGGAAACAAATTATGTATTTAACGGATTTTACTTTTTAACCCTGTGTATGATTATTACGTAAAAATACATAATTGTTTTATACTTCGTAAATAATTATTAAATCAGGAGGAAATAAACTATAGTTAAATCGTTCGAATTCAAATAATATCCAAATCGACAAATTCTCACCTATAATAGTTATTTTTACAGAAAAATATTAAGTAACTCATAACGAAAAAATAAATTGGTTCTTTTAGTGTAAAAATCACACGTTAATGTTAACTGAGGAAATTTATTGTTGTATACATAATTAAGGTATTTTGAAATTCAAGGTCTAAAAACAAATACTTTTTAATATATTATTGTAATACATGGCTATCGTGAATAGTAATTATAGTTTTCATAAGCATGGAATATAATATATATATATATATGTTTGATTTGAAGATTATTTCATAGAATACTCGATAGCTCGTTGAATATGCGCCAATACCTACCATTAAATCAGTTGTATATTTAAAACAACATATCATCGTGGTTATTAATCGTTCCGATAATCTACAGTATAATTTATATTTGAACATCCTATGCTTTTTAGACAACTTTATCCAGAATTTTACCACAAAAAAGCTTGTTCTAAAATACGTTTAAATAACCTATTAAATATAAAATAAATTGTTAATTATATTTGTACGAGTACGTGGTTTTGTTTAAAAATGTATAATCAAAACTGTTTGATTAATTATTTAGTCGTAATAAATTACAGACTTTATTGGACGGAAATATAAAGTATTATTTATTTATCGATTTAAATTATAAATTATCTATGACTATAGTTTAATAGGTAGATTGTTTTAACATATATTGCATATATTTCAAGCATTTAAAGAGGTCAAAATATTACCCTTTAAAATAGGTGTGAATTACGCTACGCGAATTTATATTTAATTACGAATTACGAATCAATGCTATAAATTTATTCTAAAATTAAATTAATTTTCAATAAATACAAAATTTATGTAGGGAATAGAATTAAACAATGCTTTGTAATAGCAGCTACGTAATAGGTTCCATAAAATGTATTTCGTTAAAATTAAAACGATGATTCCCAGGAACATACTGCGATTTATTGGCGCGTATTTAAAATTACGCTTAATATTATTATTAACGCGTAAATTATTTTTTTTTAAATTTCTATCCACTAAATTGACATATTAAATTTATTTTCAGGAAGATTGGTGATAGAATTTTTACTCTGTCCTAATATTTCTATGATGTTCCAAGTTTTACAAATTTGTTCATTGTTCGCCAATAAATAAGTAGTCCATGTTAATACAAATAAAGTCATATTTTCCGTTTAATTTGTTCAAAATAATTGTGTAAAGTATACCGTACGAACAAAAAATTATGGAAAAAAGTGAGATTCACACATGTTACGCGTGAATTATTAACAATATGTTAACAAAACCTAAAAGGTAGCTATTGTGTAACGAAAATTTAATGCCGTTCTACCATAGTTATGCTAATATATAACACATCATAAAAATATTTCGCTCCTGTGGAATTATACATGCGAATAATTATGGTGAGTCGATATGAGAATGAACATATACTATCCTTAGTTATTAATTAAAAAATAATGTTTGACACATATACAAAAAAATGAATTTCCGTAATTGACTTCCAAACCTAATTACTTAAGATTTTCCGAACGAGTTGTAAATAATTTAAACGGTCAATAATAATTCATTTAGATTATACCTTAATTATTTTACGTATTCGTTATGTACGTTTAGTTTATTAATATTATTTTTCTGATTAACAATTTTATGTCTAGAAGTATAGGTACGAAATATAGGAATAATTCCTATAGGAATAATAATGTACGGGATAAGGTTCGTTTACAATCATTATTTGCGCACCTAATTTTTTATTTTAAATTAAAAAAAAAATAGCAACATTGTTAAAGTTTGTTTTCTCGAAAAATGAATACACTCTGTTAAATAATTATTTTAAATTACTAAAGTAGAAGTACTAAAAACGGTCGTTGAAATATGTATTCGTTTTATAACAAACTGAAATAATTAATTGGGACTCATTAACTGTCTGAATTCGTATACCAATTGAACTAAGAAAATAGGCACCAGTTGAATGCCAAATTTCGGACAGATTTAATTCTTTTTAAAGAAATAGTACGCTTTTTTATTTAAATCTATTATCAGTTCTTTTAATGTATTATATAAGACTGTAATTTTTTTAAATTTTAGTAACCAGATGATCACGAAGATCGTGGCAAATCCAAAATCAACAGAATAGAAAATGTCAAAATAAATTATATTTTGTTGCATAATACAGTAGAAAATATCTTTTGTATAACACGTGATATATATGATGAGACATTTTTTTTGTTTGCTAATGCTTGAAACATAATATATAGGTATCTGGTATGTGACTCTTTATAATTCTTCAAGCGCCTACCACAAAATATTGCTTAAATATGTTGCATAATATCAAATCGTACATCGTGTACATATAAATGTAATATGATATATTTATCACGGCGCAACTATAAAAATAGGATTCCTTATTGTCATTGTCGTGTTTCGTTATTTACAGAACATCAATTGATTCTTAAATCTAAAATGATTTAACTTTTTATTTGTATATTATATATATGTATACTTGTATGTGTGTTTATGTGTATGTGTGCACATGTTTATAGAGTTCAAATAAATATATACGATTATAAATGCAAATAAACGCGAATATGAATAAAATAACGACACATTAACTAATGTTAAGAATAACGTCATTATAATAATATCGTAATTCCATTAAAAATATTTAAACTTCTCGCGTTATAAATAATTTTTATCATATTTAAAAATAAAAATAGTTACAAGGAAAGGACGTCAAGTGTTAAGGCAATGGCTTAAAAATGCGTTTCAATAAATTATGTCGAACTATAAATTATCAACCATAATTGTCTTTTATAACAAAAGCGCAAATCACATTTTTACCATTGAAGTATATGAAATTATATTATGCGCCGAATTAGTATTAAAAATAACGCTAATATTCGAACAGTGACTGATTTAGAGAATTAGTCAGTGTTAGTTTATATAAGATTAAGTTTAGTAAACGCGTATATTAATTACATTTTCATTATATGCGTTATAAACGACGATCAACGAAAACATTTTGATTGGCGAAATCGATTAAATACAAACTATACTGTTTCTGTGATTATTTCGATTTGAATCAAAAGCCACCCTAGTGGAATTATAGTCGACAAGTGAATTACGGTCGATTATTCCAAGCAACAAAACCAATCTGAAAGCTTTTTCGGTCACATATATAACATGCTATTATCGGAGTATGGTGTATTGATGAAAAAGAGCATTTGTCCATTTCAATGGACGAATAATAGGACATTAAGCAAGTAGATACATTTTTCTATTAAAACAACGACAAGTTCGATTCCGTACCGTCGGTTAATATTTGTGGACAGAATTTATCGTGCAACGTTTTTTGGATAATAATAACGTTAGGAATTTACTTGGTAGTGATGAGTCATGGTGCGTGCAAAAATGAGACAATTGCAGATCCTGTTTCTGTTCTTTTTTTTGATATTTAAAACTAGTTCTTGGGTTTTCCCGACACTACCAAGAGCGTGCCATTTGCATACGTATCTGTATAGTTTATTGCACGGTTTTTTCAGGCTATCTGCCAGCTGAGCTTATAATATAATGGCCTGTCTCGACCGAATGGCTCGGATTATGCAATAAAAGAAAAACATTCTAAACGTTTAATTAATGAAATACCAAAGACTGTAGTCATAACCACACTCGTTGGAAATTTGAAAAGTTAATAAAACAAAAACAAAAAATAAACGCTCGACTATTCGAATATACATTCAAAAATGCATATGCACAAATATCTGTACGCCGTATGATATTACATCATACACATATTAGGTTTTATTGACTTAATTGTAAAAATTTTTTGTTCTTTTTGGAGTCTTTATTATATATTAAGTACATTACTACAAAAATATTCGAGTAAAAGTTTCAAATTCAAACGCTTTCATACATGATTCGAATTTCGTGTTTAAAATGCCGAGCTTTTAGACGAAAAGTATGAAAATAAATTTAAAAATATAATACATAAAATGTACTGGTCAACGGTGAATAACTATCTTTTAAATTATATTACGTCTAATCGAACGATAAATTTAGCGTCAAATTATTATTTTTAATTAATGTTTAAACGAATAGTAGAAATTAGAGTTAGGTTAGATCAAAATTCAGTTAGATAATAAAATACGTATGTACTTTAATACTTTACAGTTTTTGTTTTTAAATATTTAACAATAACAAAAAAATTGGCGTTTAAGTAATTATACTTTTTTATTAAAACAATAATATTGTATGAACACGTTACTTAATTAAAATAAAGTTCTGAAATTTAGAGAATTCAAAGACAAAGTGATTGATACAATATTGTGTTCCTCTGTTTTAGCATAATCGACATATTTGAGGTATTTTAAGTAGTCTGTTGGTTTAATATATTTTACGATTTTATATTCTACGAGAAGTATTTTTATACACAGTTTTTCAAACTGATATTAAACATGTATGCTGATTTTACGATTTTTCTATAAAATAGAAAAATAAAAATGTTTTTAATTTGATTAATTAACGTTTTAAATGTATTGTACCTAATGCTATTTTACGATTATCAAAGTTAGTTACGAAAATTATTAAGCGAAAATGTGAGATGTCTCGACCTTTTTAATCATATAAGTCTTATTTTCTTTTTCCATGATACGACTGTAAACCGTTTTTCTTTTTTAAAATAATATACCGAATACGAGTTACTATTGGGACCTTAAAAGCGATTATATTTTTAATATTATGGTAGTTTAATGGCTTTGGTTCCGTTCAACGTAAATGAAAATAATGAAGCGATTCGATATAGGAACTCATAAATGAAATAAACATACAACAATATTCTTCGCATCCATAGTATCAATTAGTAATAAATTACTTGGTTATTACAAGTGTATAATTTAATTTTATATTTTCGACATCCTAAATCAATATTTGAAATATGAAACCTTATAGTTTACGTAATCATCAATCTATCGTTTTGACATTTCGAATTCAAATTTTCGTATTTCAGTGACAATAATAAGAAGTAGTTTATTTTTATTAATTGTCGACTGATAATGCATACATTCTAGCCTAAGTCTTAATTTCATTTCAATTTTTTTAAGTTTCTGAGATAGTCTACAGTTAGTAATTAGCTATGTTCGTAACATAATTATTCACTTACATTCTTCGTTGTACAAAAAATGTTAAGGTTTTTATTATTATTAATTCGCGAAAACGAAGAATTTTAATCACGTTTGCTTCAAACTTCATATGTTTGGTATTTATAATTTACCTCTAAATTGAAAATTTTACTAAGTCTGCTGACTACCGTAAATAAAAAAATACCCTTTTGAATTAAGAAATAAAAAATAATTGCTTTTAGTAGCTTTTATCGTCTCTTGATCGACCTGTATAAATGGTTTCGTGATTGAATAAATAACCCGAATACTTACCAGATGTTCAATTTTTATTTTTATGCAATTATTACTTCCCAGACGTTCAATTCCTATTTTTGAAATGGAATAGTTCAATTGTATAACCGTGCATTATTAAACGATATATATATTTTGTATTTGGATAATTATGGTGATTTTAAAATTTTTAGCTATACAATTTCAAAAGTAAATATTTTTGATAATTCATTATAAAACACGACATCACAACTCGCGCATTAATTTAATTTAAGTACTTATAACTTCTTTGTAATGGTAATCATTATTCCCCTTTATATTTTATTAATATATAGAATTAGGGTGATAAACTAATGGCCGAAGTGATTTAAATAATTCGGTATTTACGTATTATTTATATATATATATACGCATAAGTATTACAACATCGGTTGTAATAATAAGTAATCATTTATTTCATTACTCTTGAAATGTTTTATTAAAAATATTTTCGATGAATGTATTAACATTCAAAATATACATATAATATGTCAAACGCGTCATTAAACTATAATATATATAACTATAACTACATATAATTTATAATATAATGTGGATAGTATTTACCTTATGTATGACGATTTATCATAATTAAATATTTTTCACGTAGTAAACAATATATTTGGAAATATGTTTAAAGTTTAGACAGGAAGATAATATAGAGTACTAGATATATCATAGTATAATGTAAACGAAACGGTAATTTTGTTCTTTTTCTATATTTTGAATAAAACAAAAACTTGTAACAGCAAAAATGTAAAACATATCGAATTAGAGAGAATATGAATATTTACTTCTAGAAACACAACGTTTCTTCGGTAAAATACGTTTTAAATATATCACGATTCTCTATTTAAATTTAAATGCTTATACGTGAAGTGAAATGTGAATAAATATACAGCGCACACGTATCAATATGTTCGAAAATATATCGAGTTTTAGTTCGGAAATAAAACCTTTTAACAAGGAAAATATACACAGTTTTTTAATGACGTTCAAAGAAACCAAGAACAAATCGTATTAAAACATTCAACGATAATTATAAGTTTAATTATATTATAGCGTTTGGCATACATTTTCTTGTCATATAAACGTATATAATAATCGTAAATTATCGATTTAAATATTAAATAACTTTCTGTAAATGTACCTATAAAATAAGCAACCTAGTACGATTATTTCAACATTAGTTAATGTAAACTTTAGATGCACCTCCTATTTGATATTTACATAAAATAATATATATGGACGTTTTATTTTCCTAACACTTACATTTAAACAGGTAACGATAATAAAATGTGCGGCAATTATTACATTGTTTTTATGTATATTTTCAAATGTTATAATATTATTTTCTTTAATTAACATCTTTTGTTGATATTCATTGTAACGTGTTGGATAAAACAATTATATTACTCGAATTCGATTTTAATAACATTATCTGAATAATTTATTTTATGTTATTTTGATTTTCAATAAATCGTAGAAACCATCAACTTAAACAAATTAAAAAAAAAGAAGAAAATTATTTTGAACTATAATATTTTACGTTTAACTGAAAAAATATGAATCTTTTTTTATTAAACATAATGTAGTTTTTATTTAAATTACGTACATTTAAAAAAAAAGAAAACACGAAAAAATAAACATATACGACGTTTTATTAAAGATTTTTATATATTTCGCATTGTGGCTTTTTTAAATGATAAAAATAACATTTAGTTTACATTTTTTTTAAATGGTGTTGCACGTTGAAATATATAACACCCAATTTAATGAAATTAAAAAGGAAAATTAATAATTTTCATTCTTAAAAGTTGGCTTTCTAGTTTATTAACACGCAGCGAATTGATCCAAATTAATGTTTTCCAGTTCGATAGAAGCTTCCAATATTATTTGTGGTAAATATTTGTAAAGTATAATTTTGAATGGATAATTGTTTCTTTCTTGCAAGTCATATTTGTTATTTAAAGAAAAATTAAGATATTAAACTTGTTAATTGCCGATAATAACGATTACAATGATGAAACAATTCATATTTTCAGTATATAATTATCTTGTATATTAATAATATTATCAATTTGTTTTGACAAATTCCCAAAATAATTAAGATTACAAATATTTACATCGCAGCTACATTACAGATATATTAAATTAATAAACTAGGCCTTATTTGTGTTTCACACTTGTAAAAATTGGTTATTATTTCTATGACCAATTGTATTTTCATCTAACATTTTTCAAGACATGAATAGTCAACATATGGGTTATTTAAAATATTTAATGCCTATCGTTTATACGAATATTTAAGTTACTATTCGTATAACGCAAAAATTACCACATTTAAAAACTGTATGCGTAAACTATATTTAATTTGTTTTAATAATAAAATAACCATTATATGTACTTACAAGTAGTTAATGTTTTCATTACTTAAAATGTTGCTCGTCCATTTTCGTGATTAAATGAAAAATGAAAAATTTTATAATATCTAATTTTGATAAAGCTTCTACAATACTTTTGTAATAATAAAATATATCCATGTATAATCAGACACACACACACACACACACATATATATATATATAATTATAAATATAGAAATAAAATATATCGTAATTGTTACAAAACGTATTCAATTCTGTCAAGGTCGAAATTTCTCTAAATAAAATTTGTTAGCACACATCGTACCCTCGCGGTTGTAGTTATATTTATAATACACATACCGTTTGTATTGAAAACTCTGAAAGTCCAATTTTGGTTTTCTATAAGCGTTCATAAAATGTCTTAAAGATATAAAAAAAATCAAACTAGATCACAGAGCCGTTAATTCAAATAAAAATTTCAGGAGCAATTTGCTGAAAGGCTAATTAATGAATACAAATATATGTTAAATATAGAACATTACACGCCATTATTTATTGATATTTTATTATTAAGTATTTAGGTAATACAATTTTATATCATATGGCATATAATAAATCAAATTTTAAGTGAAATATTCGATTTTAATCGCGAAAATTATTTATAATAATAATATGTGCTTTTAGTTTTCCAACAATTTTATCATTTCAACAATTTGTCATCACCCAAGAATTTAGCTCAATTATGATTCGTTGCAGTCAACCTCCAATTTCCGTTTCTACGTCCAATCCGTTTAACAGACAATGTTTTGAACGAATGATACGAATGGTTGGTTTTTGCGGCGCAGATGAACATTATTGTCTTTACAATTTGTTTATTTTAGGTTTCACCAATTGTTGTTGGCCGAAATTGACCGTGTTGAAGTTGCGGGTTAATAATCTCAATATTGCGTGTAATTAACGTCCATGTCGACAAATCAGTTTTGACTACAGCAAATTAAAATATGGTAAATACTGCTAGAAAAATGTCTTATACAATACGACAATAGCCGTTCTCGTGCAAAGAAATAATAATAAACGGCGTTTTTGTTTTTACTTTTCAATTAAATACCGTTTACAAACAATTCTTTTGTTTTCGTTCATTTATGTATTTTGCGTTGTAACAATCGATATTTAATTACGAGACAAAATGAAATTGCTATTATATTTTAATTGCAATTTCCGAGAGTCTATCGCTTTAATTTGTTAATCTATAATTAAATAACGAATAATTATTTTACAATTTTTTATATTATATATTTCTATCTAGTACGTGGGAGGATACAACTTATTGGAAACACCTTGTTGAAAATATGGTTCTATATGTTGTATATTTGCGTTTGGTGTTTGTATGTTTTATACGTATCTGTGTATTATAATGTTATGTAACGTGAGAGAGACAAGACTTTTTTATGCACAGTGTTTTGACGAGTTATAGTTTTATAAACGTTATATAGTACCTGCTATGCAAATAAATAGAGTATTAGTTATTTACGTAATACTACGTGCATCATATAATTCGTGATTTTAGTAGTTTTAATTGATGTTTGCATACAGCTGACGACAGCGTTTATATTTATAAAATTATATTTATATTTATAATTTTATTTATATTTATATTTATACCTCAATAATCTACTAGATTGTATTTAAAAATAGTTAACATACATTTATAGTGTGAATATTATTAAATGTTCTATTATATACCAAAAAAGCAAACGATTTATTTTGTGTTTTGTTGTTCATTTTTACACTTAATTACGATAATCAATTTTATTGCTCGATATATAATTATAATACAATTGATGTTCTATTTAATTATAAGGATTGTAAAGTATGCTACTATTATGTTGATAAAAGTTTCATCATATTTTTTTTGCGTCGGAAATAGGCAGGTACTACTGAAACGTACTATATGCATAGTTATGCAATCTTTGTCTTGAGGCTCCACGTTAATAAAACTTTTCGTTGATGATAGTTATAAATAAATTATTTTACCATATATCACAAATGAGGTCAAAAAACTGTTATAAAGTATTTAAGTCGACGTATAATATTTGTTAACCATCGTTGGGCTTATGGACGAATTTCTCTATGTACACGTTATTGGTTTTTTAAAGTTTAATAGGGTTCAACGTTAATTAGTGACATAATCAATGACTATGCTAAATTTGAGGTGAATCGTAGCAATTGTCCGTTTCAGAATATAAAACGATTTGTTAGGAACTTAGGATTATTTTTAATAACTCTATGGTTTTAAAATATAGATTTAAGTTACGTGATTGTTATAAGAAATTGTGATTAATTTAAATTTCCAGTTTTATGAAATTAGAATCTTTTATAGTCGTAGAAAATTTGTATAAAAATAATACATTGAAATAATTGACTCAATTAAAAATGTCGATTATAAAAATATTATCATTTTCAAATTTGAAATATAACGAGTTGATAGAGAATGGACAATTTAAATTTGATTACATTTTATTGACATTTAAAGTTTAAACGAATTCCGGAGTTGTTATGTTAACATAATATTTTATAAATAATATACAATTGTGTTAGACTTATCAACTAATATTGTTTTAAATTTTATTTCCCGTGGATAATCATTACAAGTATCTAACGGAACATTTGTGTATTTTCAATGTAATAAACTATTATGTGCGCTAATTTATATTAAGAAGCATTATATTGATATTAAATAAATCAAATAAATTTAATACGAATTTACAATTTGGAATAATTTAAAATAAAAGTATACCTAAATTTCAATAAGTGAATCCAAATATAATCTGGAAAAACATATATTACGTTTGAAAGTAGTTGAAATTCTTGCATTTCAATATTCATTTTATGTTTTTAAATTATCTAAAATACGATTTGGTGCCTAAAGCACTACGTGTGTAACTACAAGTCATTATGTGTATAATATTACACGAAATACAACAAAATCTTTAAAATAAAATAATCGCATATAATTGCTGGAGTTAGTTGTAATGTTCAGACAATTTTCTATGTGCGACACAAACAATTTATTGAATTTATGTCATGGTAATGTAATTATATCCTAATTCACGGAATCAATTTGGTAAGCGAACAAGTGACATCAACTAAATCAGATTAAAGTTATGACGAAAACTTCTGTGTTAGATTGTTTCGTAACATATATTTAAACGTCAGAGAATTGGCAAGTGGTTATGGAGTGATTGTTTAATTGGCGCAGAAAACTTGAGAAGTTTATGACGTACTGTAGGTTCAAATTAAAGTACATGGCTGTTAGTAATGTTTCGACTGTAAATAATAAGACTATTTGGAAACAAAGCAATTTGTCGTTTACGATAAGTTATGTAATATACTTAGCTGTTAATGAAACAGCAGGGGTAATTGAAATCGTTTGATATTAAGATTCATTTATATTTACCCTGATTTGATACTAAAATTATTACGGACGTTTAATTGACTCTTTAAATAATTAGAAATAATAAAATCATTAAGTTTGTTATTGCCATGATGTCTTTTTATTTAGATTTTAAATAACTCAACTTACAAAGCTAAAAATAAAAGTGACGATATTATTTTCTAAAAACTTTTAGTGCCATATTAATTGAAATTAAAGAACTTAGATTTCGTAAATTATTTTTCTACAGTAAACTTACCGAGAGTAATTGAAATTTCGAATGGTTATTATTTTGCTTAAATTTGCATTATATTTTCATATTATTTTAAAAGTATTAAAAAAGTATTGTTTATTAATGTTATTACACAATTTCAGATACTTCGAGAATAAAAATGTTCTAACATAAATAAAATTGTTAACCTATATGAAGATGGTTATCGTTTAAACATTTTGAACTATCTGTAATTAACATTTCAATGTTAATTCATACGGTTGTTGTTAGAATAAAAGTTTTTGATTTTTACACCTAATGATCTTAATAAATTACTTTATAAAACTAAAATGTAATATATATATTTTTTTCCAATTAATCACATTGGATGGGCATCAACCTTCCTCTACAATATGCAAATGTTCAGCAGGTATTTATTATTCGGAGCGACAACAAAGACTGTACACGGGTGGCCACATAAATCGTTGTAAACGTTCATTTTTTTTTAACCGTGCCCAAATTGTGATTGTGAATGTATAGCTGTTCTTATTAATCACAAAGGTAATTAATGTAACTGTTAATAGATTTGTGAGGCATTTGGATATGCACAAAGCGGTTTCATATCTTGCGTATAATTATTATTCAATTTGCACTTCGCTAGATATTACAATTAAAAAAAATTCTTATATTACAATTATTATTCGCTTATTGTGTGCGTTTTAATTAGCTAATTAGGGAGGGGGTAAAATGATGTGTTGTTAGGTCGGCATCCTTTGATTTTTGATTGCATAGTAAATCTGTTGTTAAAAATAGACAAAAATAAATCTTCTTTCGCATGTTTTCGATGAAAGTAATGTAAGCTATTGCATGGTGACAATATTTTAGTAGTTTTTATAGGAACAGAATTAAAAGTTTCTTTTTCTCTACTAAAAATAAAATGGTTTTATTCACTAATAAAATGAAAATAACATTTAACATCCTAAACGTATTTTAACAATATTACGACAATATTTTAAACAAACCAAATTACATCGGAATTACGTTAATTACAAACTTTAGTAATTAATAACTTAATCATTAGAATTCCATAAATAACGATAATGTAAAAATAAATCAATTTATCAAAACTTATTAAACACACTTTTTTTTATTTTTTAAGAATGCACTTTTTAAATTTTAAGTACTCGTTTGTAATTTCATAATTACCTGTTTACTCAATTTTGTGTAGTAATTTATTGAATTATAATCGTATTGATTATACCAAAGTATAATACAATTATTTAGACTTGACTGCTGTAAGCGTGTATATACCCAAGTATTCAATAAAGTGGTCGAATAATTTGTTTTTTTAAACGATACTTAAAAAAGTATTATTACAGGCGGGGGAACCGCGTGTATTTTATATATTACAACTAGTGGCATAATTTATATTTATACATATCGTTGTTTCTATTGATACTACTGTAAACCAAGATGATAAAAAGAATATCGAAGCCCTACTAAATGACGACGCGAAATATTCGAAGAGTATCTATTAAAAATATTACAAAAATTCGCCGACCAATTATGAGGAAAATGGAGGTAAATGTTTAAACGATAAAAACTCTGTTGGAACGAACCATAATCAATCGAAAATGCTTACGATTAAAATATAATTGTTTTACGTGTGGCTAAATATACTTATGTATATTTGTTTTTTTGTACAGTTTTATGTTTGAAAAATACAAATTAGTTTTTCCCGTCTTATGAAACTAATAATTTGGGTTTTAAATTATTATTCAACTATATCAATTACTGTAATCGACGATTATGAATTACGAATTATATTGAGTATTGACGGAAGATTATTCAATTTTGTTGATCCTTTAAATTACAATTCCAAGTGATGTAAAAAATTAAATATTGAATAATCGGTAGGCAGAGAACGAAACTCGATTTGTTGTTGAAATTATAATCTGTGTGCAATTAAAACGATTGACTTTAACGTTTGAAAAACTATGTAGTGTATAATGTCAATGTTGTTTAAGCTTAAATTTGTAATTGATATAGTCGTGAAAATATGATAATTGTTTTTCGAGTAACTGTTCGTGGTATACAACATAAATGTTATTTTGTCTCGTTCGTTTTTTAGAATATTATAATGTAATATTTAGTTTACACTAAAATACGAGTAGAATTCAATTCAAAATTAATCAAATGTTTTACGAAATATTGCACGTTAGTTAATATTTAAACGATGAATCAAAATAAATCTTATATCTATTAATGAATATATATATATGTATATATAATTATAAATATGTTAATTATCTATCCACGATATTTTAGTATTTTGCATATTTCGTTAATTAGGTAAACTTATCTATATTGAAACTTTGAAATGAAAAAATATATTTATATAATTTGTTACTGATACACCGATTTCATTAATAAATATTTTCATTGTCAATTCAAGTTTTATATGAACCTCTAATTTTTGGCTGACAAAATTTATTTAATAATTACAAAAATTATATCAATAATAATTGTTTAATATTATAATAGGTATGTGTGTGTTTTAGTAAAGATAATAAAATAATACGAGTCTTTGAAATATATTTATTTGTATTATATGGTAATACCATGTACGTTAAATCTGCGTTTTTTTTCAAAACAAATATTATTGTTATTGATGTTGTTTATAATGAATAGTTATTATTTTTCTATTTCGCCATTACCGAATATTTTTAAACTTATTTTCAATTCCTGCAACAAGTAAAACAAATACACATGTATTTAAATTTTGCAACAAATATTAATTTTTAAAATAATAATTCGCGTTATACATTATTTATAAGAATATATTGTACAATACAATTGCGTATAGCATTCATAATTCTTACATTGTGTAAAACTATTTAAAGTATTAACAACATTCGTGGATATTGTTAATATTTTTGGGCGAATCTGTATTATAGTTATGTCTCAAAATTAATATAATTCTTAATATTCTGATTAAGTGTATATTAGATTCGATTATTAAATTCCATTTCGTTTTTATTACTCATTTCTAGGTTTGGACTACGAATCGTTGAAATTATATCGATTATTGTTTTCACGTTTATTAAAAAAGTGTACAATATCTGTATTTCCCACTCTAACGTCCACCTCTATATCCCTTATCATTCTTACTACCTCTGTCTTTTTTCTTCTAAAGTCGTGCCTTAATTATCTTAATCTGTTCACTCGCATTTTATTAATTATTGCAACCACTCCTATGACATCTCGTATACATCTACTCATTTCTTACGTTATCTTTTTTAGTCTTTTCGATCACCCTTTTTAATATTCTCATTAGCTCTACACTAATCCCATGTTCTAAATTCTTGTTTACTGACTAACATTTTGATCTATACATCTTAGGCCTCATATAGGTAACATAAATATTATTATCTTTTTGCTTAATTAGAATGTTGTTGTTTCATAAAACACCTGATGATTCTCTCTATTTTATCCTTTTACACTTAATACTGTGATTAATATTAAGAGAATAAAATAACCAAAGAAGTGTAATATTCTTGTATTCTTTTTAATTTGAAAATACGATGTATCGTCGAATTAAATTTAATAATGTATTCGCGATGAATTTATTTACATAGGAATGATAAAAAATATATACGTGAAATATAAATAAAAACTTTTTCTATAATTGTCTTGAAAACTGTAAGTAAATAACCGTAAGTATCGTAAATTTTATCGTCTTGTTCAATTTAAAATTCATGTACGGTTATGTAAAACTATATAGAATGTTCCTAAAGAATGTTTCTGAAAAAATATATTAGTCAATTTGTAAATATAAGTATGTATTTTAACATATATTTATATATATATATTACTTGCTATTATCAGTATTTATTTTGACTTAATTTAAAAAGAATAACTACAGACATTTGAAATTGGTTAACTGAATACTTTTAAATATTTCAAAAGGCTTTTCAAAGAATATTGTTGTTTAAAGCCAATGGAATAAACGTAACATCTCTATTTAAGGTTTTACATCGTTACTGTTTCGTTTAATGCAGACAATAATTTAGACATACAGGTTATTTTCACAATGTAACCAAAAAAAAATAAAATATATAATATCACTTTGTAAATATTATTTGATACATTTTAAGTTTTTAGTCAGAAAGTGATTTTAATATTATTTTAATGAAATCATTTTTAAAATAAATTTAAGTAAAAATAAAAAACTAAACTTATACTTTTTTTGTTTAATATAGTTATATTCTTTTGATTATTGATTTTTTATAATATTCTAATCATTAAAAATGTTTAATAAGTAAAAATTTTGTTTCAGTGTTTTTATATTATAATAAATTCATTGAATAATACAAAAAAATATTCGTGGTATATTATTATATCGACAAAACTTACTAGTGTTTTATACAACTTTTCATTATTACTTTTAATTTATAATAAATAGTTTTATGTGTAGAAATACTGTTATTTTCATTGACTATCGTGTAAAATAATTTTTTATCACGCTTTTACTTTTTACATTTATATTTTGTATATTTCATTTATAATATTTTGTAAATTAATATGCACGTAGATAAAGCAATTTCTAATTTCTATAGATTTTTCTGCGTAATAATAATAAATTAACGATTAAAAAGTGTAAAAATTGTAAGCCCGTTACTTAGAATTTTTTCTTTCTTATCACGTGCAAAATTAATTAAAATAACATTTGTCTTCTGTATGTTTGCTCTGTATATTTTGTACCGATATAAATTGTACTTAATTATCGTATCGTTCGTGAATGATTTAGAGAATCTAAAACAATTCAACTCGAACAGCTTCTATATAAAATGAAATAATAAAGCGATAATAACGAAACAAACAATCAGTACTAAAACTGATTTAATACTTATAATGTATCCATTTCGTGTCAGTGATCATTGGCACCAAATATGAATGTATTTGTTGGGGTTCATATCTTACACGTATTGCGGCGTGTTTTGCAATAACAAAATTGCTCTTTATTGACATTTTCGACGTTACTATTTGTGTAATTGTTGAAGTGGTCATACGATTCGCAAATATAAAAACACCGGCATTTTACTCGCTCTAAGTTACGGGTCGCGTATATTCCAAAATAATAAACGAATAAACACACATTATCTAACAATGGCGATAGCTTATCGGTGTAGAATATTGTCGCATAATTATCGAGCTATGATAATCGGAAAAAATATATTTTTCTACAATCACGAACGGAATAATCATCATCCATCAATACGTAATATGCCTATCTCCGTCCTCCATCCGTAACTTATGTAATTGTTTTCGTATCTTCCGTTGACCGATGTTTAATCGTTCAATATGTATTGTTGACGGTTGTAGTCTTTGGATTTTGAACACGGTAACATGTTGCGTTAATGATACGTTGTCGATGCCAACAAAAAAAAAATTCGTCGAAAATCTGAACGAATGTTATTGCTTTTGGAACTGAAACCGGTTTTTTTACGCATAGGTAGCGTCATCGAAAACAACGCTATAGCGTACATTATTTTTATAAAATTATTCGGAAATAGAATCGTGCTCGTCCCGAAACATACATCAACAAAAATAAAACGCCGTACGGGCGTCCTTTGAACGCCAGCGGGCCGAGGTCGGATTCGAAACGAACATGCATTACCGTTCATGTTACACGGCGGCGGCGATCGCTCGCGTGTATGTATTTATTTTTTATTTGTCTGTACTATCATTTTGGAAGCTATTTCAAGGTCACGCTATTTAAAGAAGAAAAAATAAATTAAAATAATTTAATGAAACGAAAAATATTTAACCGCACGCCCATGAGGTTACATCATAACTGGTTCAGATGATCCGCGTGATTAAGCTTAAAGAATATTTCCGATTTTTACCGCACTAGTGCATGACCTCACTGTGTGTTTACACACACACTCACACGTACACAGTGCCGTCATCTTGCACGGTCTCTATAAGATCGTGATTGTATGCTCCCTGTGCTCTATCTTCTATAGTTCTATAGTCGATGTCTGTGTGTTTTCTCGTATAACAATTACTATCGTCGTCCGTGGTAATACGTTCATGTATGGGTCCACGCTAGAAACGGTCGTGACACATTCGAAACTAAACATTTATTTGCGTGTTTTAGCGTTTTCGTGAACAACAATGACCGAATTTGGAAGCGTTATAATCGTTGAAGCCCGAACCTGGTAGTAATTATATGTCCCGTTTGTAAACCGTTATAGTGTCGATAAAACCAACAGCGGCGTAAACAATAGTTTTCGAGCCACGTGTATTACGAAGTTTTAGTTGCCCGTGGCTTTTACGCGTTTTTGACATCTAACAATTAACAAATAATCGAACGACGGTATATAGTTATAACGAACATAAATATAAATAATACGATTTATGTACCGATAATAATGTAAATAATTAGTTGAAACTTATGACTTAGGTTTAATATCCTATTTGGCAGTTTTGCTGTACGGTTTCCGATATTTTTCTTTTCTTCCTAAAAATTCGGTAAGGACCATATTCCATATTTCGCAATGTTTATGTTGCACCCACATTGACATTATAATATTTGTTTATACATTTTTTGAACGTCCGTTTAGCGTCTTTTTAATGTATCTAGTGCTATTAATAGATCAACGTTTTTAAACAATGTTTTATTTATTTCGATTAAGATTACACAAATTAAAATTAATTTGAATACGTCTATATATTTCCTTATATAATTCGCTTCGTATCGTTTTCTTCGTTTTTTTGTTTTAAATTTTAAGATTCTTCTCAATATTTTATTGTATCTATAAATCTGGGTTAAATATAATTAATAATGGCATTTATTTTTCTGCCAAACACGGAGAATTTATATATTTTAGTGTAATTCTCCTGTAAATGTCAGTAATAAATTTCGTATGTTTATGCTATTTCCAAAAAATATGTAAATATTTTCTTAATTTATAAAATACGATTTTCCAACAACTGAACATTAAGTGGCACCATAAATAGCCGCATATTATGTACACAATGTACCCACATGCAGTGCGTTTGGTTGTATTTCTCCGTTGAAAAATTGAGTACCTTAAACCGAACCATTCATAATTCTTGTCTTGCTGTAATCTTACTGCCCTCGACAGTGAAATATATCGATACAACTTTTTTTTAATATTTTGTATGATAGATCAACTGTACGATCGGATGCTTTTAAAAAGCTGAGGAAATATTTATGAATTTTAAAAGTTATTGGTTCTGCTTTTTTTTTTATACTTATACTGATGTCTCTAAAAACGTCACTGAGTTGAACTGTTTTTTTTTCAAAATGTCTTGTGTAAAGTTAATCATTATAAAGTAAAATTGCGCTGTTCCATTTTCGAAAGGAATACTTCTCTAAGTAAATGGCGTAGGGAAAGAAATTTGAATTTTGTAGCATCTAGGCAACATTGAATAGTTACGACACTGAAAATAAACAAATAAAAGCAATTTAAAACGCAGTTAGTTTTATTGAAATAAGTAGTGTATAGGGTAATTTACATACTTTTATTGTGATCATTTACAGAGGCATCTAGGGAGATTGCGATGTTCCATCCGAACGAGTAGATATAAAAATGCGAAACATTTAATAAATCAATATGAGATTATTTTACGGTGGTTTATAGTGTTGTTACTGACGATGTAGTAAAGTACATTGTACTCGGGCGACACATATATTGTTATATTAAACTATTTAACCTACATTATCTAAGACGAAAATTCGTTTAACGTTGAATAGTTGAACGAATAACTTATTTACGGCTTTCTAATAATTATTAATTGTATACAATGTACCGTTAATCGATAGGATAACATTTAATTCTGAACGTAAAATATGGTATATGGTTAGGTATCAAGCTCACGAAATGATTGAATTTGAGTGGAGAAAGATACGACGAAACAATTAGCGAATACTATTTATATATATATATAATCTTTAGACGTTGTTTATGGATATGTGTACGTAATAAAAAATACATTAAATAAATACGACTTATTTTTCGGAGCCAATTACTTTCTACGCAGTTTATGTATGTAGGTAGTAGATAGTTATAATACATAACAATATATTAGATAACGCTTGTAAAATATCACAAGGCAAACCCAAAAATCAATATTTATTGTATACAATGTAACGAATATTATTTGTTTGTAATAATAACGAATACACTTCAAGGAGTTATATGTTATTATTTTATATGTCCTTAAATTCTATTTTCGTGCATTTTTTATTGAACAGGAAACATAAGCACAAAACGGTTTGTTACTTTATAACAATTGATAATCGGTCTTCGAATAATATTTTAGATTTCGCTATATAACAGTATCGGGGAAAATAAATTACTCGAAATATTATAAACGGTATGCTTCTTCAATTATAACGAATTTCATATTTTATCGAAAAAAAATGATAAACTATTGCAGTAAAAAATGGTTCTAAATAAAACAATTTTTTTTGTATATTTACCATTGTTTTTGTGTTAAAATAAATTATTTAATGTAGAAAACCAAATATAAATCTATCTGAGAGATTTATAAAAAGAAAAGCAAAATTATAAGCACGTTACTCTTTCTTTGATTGACTAAGTATTAAACATAAAATAGTTTGACGTAACCGTCAGCTTTTTTATTATTCTACGTTATTAAGTGCCTATGAATTTTTGTTTGGGTTTAAGATAAAATTCTCCTTTATAAAATACGTATCATTCACAGACTGTGGCTGGATAATTTATATACTCGTAAATTGATAATTTTAATATTCAATAAGCGGTCTATAAAGTTATAGATATTACGAAGTGAAAAAAATGTTTAACTATTTTTTGACTTTTAATATAATAAATTAATTGAAAAATAGAAAATAGTTTTCAATATACACAGCTGATCCATAATAGATAGTTCGATAAGATTTATATTAATCGAATAGTTCTTACGAATAGAAAAGTAATTTTTTCTTCAAACAGTATTTTCTAAAATGTCACATGTACGGTTATTTTATAAGGTTAAGTAGTGTATGAATAAATTAATTACAAAATTTGAAGGCAGAAAGTGGCTAAATATTTACGGTGATTTTTTCATATAAACTCAAATGCTACAAATTTCGAATAATATCAATCTTAATAACCACAATTGTATCTAGTATGGACAACTATTATTATGTTAAATCTATATAGTATACCTAATTATTATTGTTTTAGATTTAGTAATATGAAACTTGATCGTGAATAATTATGAAAAGTAATTTTAATAAAATTGAATAAATATAAATCGGTAAATAAATTGAATAGACGGATGCTTATTATTATTTAATATTTTTAAAGAAATACCGATATGTGTTAGTTTCGTTAATAATATGTCACTTTGTCGAAAATTTCAAATTTATCATTAAGAATATCAATATTTCTTATTTTAGTTTTTGTTTATTATTATAATATTAATCACTATTGTTAAGACATTGTACACATTTATGCCATTTATGTAATAACAGACTTTTGGTATTGTTTTGTTTGAATTTTCAACATATTTTTTAGCTTTTAATAAGAATATTATTTTATTTTATTTGTACGGCGTTTTTTTGTGTTTGGTATTATATTATTCAAGTATAACGTAATATCTAGAAATTATTTAAGTGAATAAAATGACCACAAATTAAAAATAAATCAGTTTAATTTTTAATATTCTAACAATTGTTAGACGTAATATTTCAAATTATCGGATTATTAAAATAAATATAAAACCATAAAAACATAAAGTATTTGTTAAGTTAAACAAATACATATTAATTATAGCACGTTATAATAATAACAACTTTTTATTTATTATTATTGTTATTAACATATGTTATTATATTATCACAAAATGTGAACCATTAAATATAATTAGGTTTACTTGTTTGTAATCATTGTATCATGATTTACTATACATTACAATGATAAATTATAGCTTTCATTTAAACGGGTTATTAATTACTGAGCACATCAATTCATATATTTGTAATTTTTCATAAGTACCTAAATATTAATTTCTCGAAAATACGATCAAGTTTCCATATTTGGAATAGAATTGTCAAAGAAAAAGTATTATCAATACAAGGTTATATGGTTTAAGATGAATCAGTACTAAAACGTTTAAAAAGAAAGTCGTAAATCCGACGAATATATGAATCATAAAGAATAGACACGAGATGCCCAAAGCATTAGTAAACCTTGGATTAGATTGACTCAAGAAATGAGAACGATTCTTATAATATATTTTATGCAACGCCTATTATAACATAATATTTCAGTAGCATTTTAATAACTAGTGTTTTTTCTCGTAAAATAAATATGTATTATTTATACACGCTAAAAGTTCTCATTGTGTATTTTAGTATTATTATACGTACAATACGATTTGATCGTAAGTATTTTAAAAATACGATGCTCTATTATAGGCTTCGTTATAATACGAAAATAGATGGGTTTTTTATGCTGAGGTAACCGAGATGAAATTATTTTATGCAATTTATTATTTCCGTATTTCGCAAGTTATTTTTTTATATATTATACATTGTTTTTCATATGTTTATATTCGATAATAGTATACAATTTTTAAAAAATAAAGAAAAATGTTTTAAAAATAATATAATTTTTACGTCAAATAAACAAATATTATTTAGATATTGTTTAAAAACAATTTGGTTTACAAACAATTTAATATATTCGTATAGTACCATCTATAATTTATCTAATATCTATGAATTGTAATTTCGCCTTCGCATTTAGGGACATTTAAATTTTGATTTCAATTTACGAATAATATACAATTTTTTTAATGAAATATATTTATTTGTGCGTGTGTGTGTATGTTATGTATATATTGGTTACATTTTTTAATTGCCTTTTATTTTCAATCCTCTATTATTTTAATGCTCTATATAATCCTCTATCCTAACTTTTTTATAGAGATAAATTTATATCGTGCTTGAAACACATTTACATAACGTATATGTTATAATGATAAGACACATATTTGAAAGTATAGTAGTATTACAGCTAAACCAACAATTTTTTTTCGCCTTCAATTTCATTATCGTTCATAAGTATTAATACATATGATCAACGCCCGTTAATTTTTTGATTCGTGCTAAATGAATGCCGTGTATAACTATATAATATTCTTGAATGTAATAATCGAAAGATCCAATTATTACTTCCACGTGAACTTACATAATATGACGAATATATTAATTATATTACGATAAATAATTTATTATTATAAATTAAAATTATATATACATATATATATATATATATATATATATATATATTAGTTATATAAAATATTACTTCCTTTGGCGAAAGTTATAATTAGTGAGATATTTCAAGACACAAGTATATCGTTGAACCTCTATATTTTTTTATTTGATATCGTCGTACAGCCAACAGACGTTGATAATAATTTAATGAATAGTACGCGCCGAGTTTAATATACTACATGCATACGTCGTGAATTTTCAGGAACTCCGTCGATTACGATCAATAATGCGTAGCTGTTAATTAAATTTTAGATTTAAATTAGATATATTATAATTCGATTTTAGATTTTGTGCGGGGATTAAGAAATAATAATTATGGTTTTAAAACGATATGTGTTCATTATTGTGTTCATCATTGTTGTTATTATTTTTTTTTTTGCGAAGCACTTATCCTTATGGCCTTATAAGTTATGTTTACGTTCAATAAATTAAGCAGTTGAACAATTAAATTCATTTTAATAACAACGTATTATTATTATTATTAACTCTACATATATGTTATACTGGTAGTGCTTCGATTTTGTCAGTATTGAAAAATTTACAATCATTTTAATGAAATATTCATAAAATAATATCGTCAAATAATTAAGTTTGTTGATGAATTTAAAATTAAATCATTAATCTTTATGTAATGTATTGTATGACGATAATATTCACTTTTAGTATTAAATTTAATCCATTGAAAAATTTGTCTTGAATAGAGGGAATGTACTTTATATTCTAAATATTCGAATTGTTTTCCGAAACTATGTTGAAATAAACAAAAAGAAAAAAATTAATTGGTCGTAAATAAATTATTTAGGACTATTCGGTTATAACTTAAACAAAAATATCGTTTTATTGTAGTAACGCTATAATATTGAATTTCAATATAATTTATTTTGTAATATATAATATTGGCAAAATTAAAAAAAATACTTTTCAACGTTACCAAAATGTTAGTTACCGTAATTATTATTCCATTTTTAATCATATTATAGAAATAATCACTTTAAAATTGAATATGCGGACATACAGACCTTAGTGGTCTACACGAATTAGTGGCTAAAAGCTTCTCAGGTTATCTAAATATGTTTTATTATTCAACATTTTAATTAATTTGAGAACTATTTTGTTAGGAACGTTCGTACACAGTTGTCAATGACTAATAATTTAGCTATACGGAATAATTCAAATGTCAAATATAAGTTTTTTAGATTTCAGATACCGACTTTTATTTAAAATAAGGATCGTTGTTGATTCATGTAACGAGAATTACACTACATAAACAAAAAATATCAAAATTGGTTCCTTATTATCGATTTAGACATGTCTCCGAAAATTGATTAGCTACGTCAATTTTAAAATGTTAATACAATGAAAACTAAGTCGCGTTGAATTAATTCGACTTACATGTTAAAATTCGATAAATGTGTACAAATACCTACACGTGGTATGTACACGTTGTAAACTCCATAAATAAATTATCTTCGTATGATTATGTATTTGAAGATTTTGTCACCAGTAAAAACATCTCTTTAATTATCCAACTGTGCAGGATATAAAATTATGTATACAGCAGTACTCGTAGGTAGATTATTAAACTTATTACAATGCGTAATAAATATCATACTAATTTCTTATTCTTGTAGCGTTGAATTACCATAATAATATATGATAATTAACAGTTGCTATTAATTTTATTATTAATACATACGGTTATAAAATGTACATTTGATCGTACAATCCATTTACCAAAGTTAATAAATACGTATACGCTTCCATATTATCGTTATTGTTAGTATCATTACATAAACTTGTTAAATTGTAATTATCGTACTAATTTCAAATGACTTCTGACCTACATCTATAAATGGTCATAGGTACTGTGATTACGAATTATTGGAAAATAAACATTTACTTACTATACATGCGTACATATGTATGTATGATTATTGTTTTTCAAATTTTTTTGTGACGTGGTTGAATGAAATTAATTGTGGTTTATAATCTGTGTTTACAATTTTCGATAGATAAATCAAAAATTATATTTGTATTATTCGTTTATTTCCAAAATAAATGACTATTATTATTACATAACTCATGTTCAATACCAGATAGAGAGTTTATAATTATTTTTCTTATAATTTGTCGAAAAATCGGTTCGATTTTGATTTTAATAAATCGAATAGTGTGTTTTGAATTTTCCTATTCGAATTAATGACCAAACAGATAATATAAAACAAAACACCTACATTGTATTACATTATCTTGATATATACAAAAAAGGATTTATAATTTAATAACGTATTCGAAAATTAAAATATAAAATAAACACCATATTCTTTTATTTTAATGATAATGTTGATATAAAAATGGTGATTGATGATATTCTTATGAATATTTTATAGTTAATTTGTTTTATAAGCCTATTATAAAAGACTCAATCTGATTAACGCAGTTCACCGTGGTTCGAACGTACATCATAAACCTCATCGACTTAACATGTATACACATTGATAAACCAAGATAAGCTTCTTAAAAGAACTAATTCGTATAAGTAGAAAGTGAAGAAAAACGGAAGTTTATAAAAGTTAAATGATGGTCTAAGGCAAACTAAGCTGTGTCTAAAAGTTTATTACTAACATTTAGGCATTGCTTCATCCAGTACTATATGTCAGACAATCATTTCGAGAAAAATAAATTGTGCATTAAATTCCTTTGTGATTTATTTGGTTTTAAAAAACCGTGCGAATTAGAAAATGCCTATTTTCGATTCATAAAATATACCTGTTTTATCGACTTAAATAAAATATTTATAAAATACTTCAAATTATTTTTATCGTTGACAACCGGCAATATAAAATCACTTTATAATTGTTCGACACGATATTAAAATATTAATTATTCTCATCCGGTATCGTGTGGCGTTATAAAGACAATCGTCCGAAACGACAACTAGACGTAATATATTTATTGTTTTATTACTCAAATATGGAAACGGAAATGATGTTACGAGTTTTATATAATTCGTTGTTTACACGAGCGAATGGGATTGTTCGTACAATTTTGTAAACAATCAGTGGTAAACTATACTATAGTATATATATACTTGTACACAATACTAATAATTGAACTTCGAAAGCTTTTGTTGAGTTAACAGAGTCAAAAGTTTTGGACTTGAAATTTCAAATCATAATTTAATAAGTTCAAGTTTTCATAAAAAATTCCAATGTGAAATAAAGCTGTTATTTCCTAATACTTTCTTTACTCATAAATTATTTTTTCAAAAGTATCTAAATTAGTTAAATTTAAACATAAACCAAAAATATATTTAGAAAATTATGTTTAATTTTCATCCCAAATTATAT
Source organism: Geopemphigus sp. TES_GeoC_2020 (assembly GCA_025469175.1). Lineage (NCBI taxonomy): Eukaryota > Metazoa > Arthropoda > Insecta > Hemiptera > Aphididae > Geopemphigus > Geopemphigus sp. TES_GeoC_2020. The sequence continues at coordinate 8,475 of JAIPRN010000941.1, read as the reverse complement.
ACAAGTATAAATAAATAAATTAATAAATAAATATATATATATATATATGCAAATATATAATGAAAAATATAATTATATAATTAAATATATAATTTCAAGTGATTGTATAATTTTTCTCGATTTCAATTACGTCGTCACTTATAAATAAATAGAATCTACAAGTATTTTATTAGTCATGCCATCTGATTTTCTGATTTGTTTTGAAATTAATAACAATTTTTTTTTTCAATAGATAATACAACATTATGATTGTAATCATAATAATTTACAACAAACGGATATAGTGATTTGCACTCAATGGCAAGTGTATGTAGATTTGTTTTTTTTTTAAACATTTCCTTTTAAAATTACAGTGAAATTACCGTATCATTGACTATGGTGGAAATTATTCTAAACGAAGAGAGATGCATTATTATAACTTATTAATGAAGTTCGCTAAATGAACAAGCCGATGACTGATGTGTAATCAACAAACAACTTTTGATTGATTAAATATGTAACACGAAACTTTTGAAGTATGTCCACTATAAACCCTTAACCGTATTTAAAACGAAATATAGAATATATTTAATATCAAATAATATTATTAATAATGTTTATGTTTTATAGAATCTAAATCCATGTTGTAAACATATAATATTTATTATTATACATGTAAATCCAAATAAAGCGTTTGAGATTTAGAAATCTGAATTTCCGGTGACTCTTTTAAATTCTTTTCTCTATTCCAACGGTGTGGAAGAAATTTCTACTTATTCAATTCTCACATCCAAAAAATAGAACAAAAACTTGTCACTAATTATCGCCAGTATTTTTGAATTTCATTTACGCCTTCCATGATTGTGGAAGTTAAACGATCTATAGCGTAAGAAAGTGAGCGAATTTTTTTTTTTAATTTTTCAAATAATTATACTAAATAATTGTATTATATTATTAATCTATCGATCATTACGACAAATATTTCCACGCTAAAAATAATATTATATATTTAATAATACTTGTATGAAACTTCTAAGAGTTATGTTTTGAATACATTTTATTAACAGTACAAGTATCTTTCTTAATATTAAAAATCATAATGTATAATATAAATTAATTATCGAAATATACCGGTTTAAACGTAAAACAATTGTTTGGTCACTAAATATATTTATATTAATTTGTTAGAAACGGACTGTTTAATCGACTTGAAAAAGTTGTGGCCATCATTAATGTTTTTCGTTTATAATTATCATTGATAAACAGCATTGAATATAAAAAGTTATTAAAACAATTTTACCAATATCTATACGTTAGCGATTCTACAAAGATTTTTGTTAACTAATCACTCAAATGCCTTCCAGTTTTAAACTTATAGGGTTTTTTTTTACATATTCATTTAAAGCCAATTATTGATTTTTCGAATAAAATAAAATGCTCGTTAAAATTTCGAAATTTCGTTTAATTTACGGGGATAAATGCCAACGAAAGTGTTTTAGAACTAATATTTTAAATATTTATATAACTCGAGTTATATTATCGTTTATAATGATGCGCTTATAATTTGTATCCAGACAATTGTATACAACTTAATGGCATATAAATAAATCCTATAATTACACATGTTTATAAGGATACTGTTAACAGTATGATGTAATGAGTTATGACACCCTTCACAGGTAGTAAATCAATTTATGCATAAATTTATTGATCAGTGATTCTAATAATATTATATTATAATCTACTTTTTTTCCTGTAAATATGACTTCCTATTAATACGCGTGACGTGTCATCTATGTACAAACATCAATTTTATCGATTTCTTGGAGTCGTTTGTCATTTCTCGGATAAATCGAAGTACATTTATTTATGTTCAAAACGTTTCCAGTATTGTTAAGAGGAAAATAATGACTTTGCGTTCAACGGCTAGAAGAATGTTAGGTCTTTCTTTCAGTTTTAAAATTAATCTTTATTCGGTACGGTGAATTGTGTTTGATCAAATTTAACACACGCCGCCGAATCGGTTTATTTAAAATTCAAAAGTAACTCCAACCACTGTTGAATATATAGGCCAGGTTAATCGATTCTATATTATTGTGTTTTAAGAAAGGTACTGTTGAATTTGTGAGCCTCTGTATGCACGTATACGTTATATATATATATATATATTTTCAATTTATGCTACATAATTAACGAGCCACTATAATAGTTGTTCGTAATAATATAATAACGTTTTAGAGTATTAATTATTTAATTCCTTGGATATGGACGAGTTTAAAAATATCTATTTTTTTAATGATAATCTATTGTTAACCAATGTTATAACGTTTAATCGTGACTGTAAGTCATTAAAAATGGCATAATAATTTCAGGGTAATCGGCAACAAAAGATCTGCCCTACAGCTATGATAATATTATGAAATAAAAATGGTTTTCCTTTGCCATCCTACATGTTTGGTTTGTAAAGTTCTAATATGATAGTATAATTTATCACATAATCAAAAATAATATTCGTATTTGTTCTAGCGACTTATATTATAATTCATTTTCAGTTAAGTTAATAACGATCAATAAAACGTTCAAACAAATATTCAGTCATTCGTTTAACAAACGAAGGTATTCATAGTAGTTCTTAACAGAGAATTCCCTGAAGTGAATCTAATAATGTCAACATATTGCGATGCATATTTGTTTAACAAGCAATGTGGCGCTAATTTCTTTTTTCATTTGAACGTTCGTTTACCCGTCTCACAAGTTCAAACTTGTCAGCACTATAGACTCGCTCTAGTCCTAATGCTTACTCATTTTTAAGTATAAGCAACGTTTGGTAATATTTCGCAGACGTGCCATTATATTATTGTATTAAACTGACGTTAAATGTAACGGAAAGTGAAGTAGAATAAACTAATTTTGTATTATTGGTTATATCACGAAAATAATATTTTATTTAAACGTATGAACAATATACATCGATTTTCTGTAAAATAAACAAAACAAATATAAATAGTGATGACAAATAATGAATATCCACTGGAATAATATAATATTATTATGTTATACACTTAGTATATTCAATAATTTTCTTGGTGTATTTCCAGGTAAATCATATTATTTACGTAATTATTGTTATATACGGCGGTTGATTAAATTAAAAATTAATCCCACCATAATAAATAGATTATTTTTTTTTATCTATCTTTCATTTATATTTTCTTCATTTATATCAATCAGCATGTTCGTAAAATGTTTCTTCATTATTAATTACAATATCTACCGACGTAGACTGTGATAGTATTTTTATAAATTCGGTCTTTCCATATTCACGAAACATATAAGAAAACAACATACGGAGGTTAGTTTAATTACATTTCACGTTTTTATAGGGATAATGCAAACTTATTAATAACGATAAACTGCGGCGAAAAATGATAATTACACCCAATCTGGTTGTATGGTTCCTAGAGTTGGATGTGTTGGTGCCATTATTTTTCGTAACATAATAATTTGTTTTCAGTGTCTATGTGCATTTTATAATATTTATCGATCTACAAATCCTATTTGATATATTCTATAATTAGTATACGTCAAAAATTGGTTAATATTAGTATAAGAAATTTGTTAGTTTAACGTTTATATTGATTCGTTTATATAACGCCTTAAATATAAGTATTCGGGCAGAATATATGCGATTATATATCCCAGGCAATGATTTAGTTTAGCGTTTATTGTTTTAGCGAAATTGACAATTCGAATATATTTTTTTTGGTACAATGATTGGTTTAAATCCACCTAGGAAGTACTCCATTACTCACCAAGATTTATTAAGAATTTCAATAATGTTTCAGCACTAATGACCGTTATTGTTTTTCGTTTCAACAGTTACAAATGTTTACAATGAGTGCATTGATAAATAAAAAAAAACAACTGAAATTTTCCGTTATCGATCACCTATTGAAGAACTTAGAAAAATTTAACTCGTTTGAAAATATTACATCAATTATCGTTATAAATGAATGTTGATATAGTCACCAGTCATTTGGTCAATCGTATCAATGTATGTTTTCCATTTTAAAAATAATGTCAAATAATTTTTAAGAATATAATTTTTTTCAAATAATAAAGAATATACTAATACGAGTCTAATTATATTAAATTATATATCATTGTCGAAAGAAATATACAACTTATTAAAGATGTTTATGATAATCAATTATTTTTATTAATTTTGAAAAATGAACAGAAAAAACCACAAAAATAAACATATATATGTATATACATAATTATTCGATGTTAATTTCGACTTTTAATTTAAAAATAGTGATATATAAAAAAATATGGCCAACAACGAGGTACCAGAGTTCATTTTACTCCACCTTGAATATTCGACCATTCCATATGAAATCGTAAATTGAAGTGATAAAAAAATGATTGATTACGATATTTAAAGAAACAATATACTCGTATAATATGATAGCTATCGAATAGAGAGATAGTTTGTCACCAAAAATATTCCGTGACTAAAAGTAATACGGTTTGTATAATAAAAACAAAATAGAACATTAAGTCATAAAATGAATACCGCAGCCCACGAAATTCATATAAGAAGTAGGAGAAACGATTTTTATTTAAAGATTATTATCGATATGATTTCAATCTGTAATTAAACTACTGTTTAATTGTTAATAAACATCTAAATTATTGAATTATTGTATTTCCTTTAAACAAAAGCATCGTGTAAATAAAGTTCATGATCAGTCGTATCATTTTTTTACTAACCAAAACGTCGATATTTGATTTTATACGTATTAATTTTGAAATAGTTTTTGGTCATTTTTTTCGCTTCGAACAACACTGTAAGTTGTTATAAATTCGTTTAATTAATTACAATTTTTTCCTAAAGCATTACGCGTAAATTTCGAGAAAATACGTACGCTACTGTGTAAAATATACGTATTGTAAAGAAATATGCGTGGTTTCTATCGTTTACTAACTATCAAATCTAGCTAATACAAATTGCACCATGTAAAATTGCACACATGCCACACCGAAGGTTAATTATTCGTAATTAAATATTCGTATTTAGTTATTGAGCGGTATTAAAATATTAATTCATAATTTAATATTTCAACGAACTAACGCAAATATTCTGGAAATCAATTATTAGTTTGATCGAGTTCGTTTTGCTTAATTTAAAATTGAAATTGAAACTTTAAATGTACAAACAGTACATAGAGTTTGTCTAAAGAATAATCTTTTTGTTCTAGCCATTACAAGTATTCTTCATTTTAAGGTAAATGTCATTATTCATTTGGTTAGGTATAAAAAAAACGAGCATAAGCAAAAATTAATTTATTAAAATTGTACGCATAGTGTTGATGTTATTTAAAAAATATAAAACATTCTTTATGAGATTTTTTAAAATTAACGTAAAGATATACATACATACATATATATATATATATATAAATTAAAAAAATTCTAATAATGACGTATTTTCTTAGATATTGCAATGGTATTTTAGATAATGATTTTGGAGTAATATTTCTACACCGATAAGTGATAGCTGAGAAATATAAAAAAACAGGCGTATTTATAAAATGACGCATTCCTTATTTCGCACTCATAATCTGAAATTTAGTGTAAGTTAATTGGATAATTGAAGTTTATAGTATTAAATATTTTAAAATAATATGTACATTTTCTTCTTTTTTATACCAAGGGGGTGTATTGACGTTTTATTAAAATTATTTAAACTCCATTCAAATACAAATGTTTAATATGTATACTTCGATAAAAAATTTTTGAATGATAAATAGTAAATAATAATTTAAATTTTAAAACGATTAGTTTCTTCATATTTTTGGACAAGGAATCATATTAAATATCATACATCTATTAGTTTTTTCGTTAGATATTTTTAATTGTAAAATGAACATTTTACTACTACTTTATAATTTTAAATATTTATACTAATGTATAAATTATTATATTCCTTAGTCATAAATAACAATTATATGCAATACAGTTTTATATATATATTTATTTTTGATTTCTTTGATAAACAAATGTTTTAGTTTTATTGTTAGACGTATGTAAAACTGAACTATGTTTTAAGTAATGTATTTGGTAAAATCTGGTCAATTTCGTAAATAGTTTTTAAAGTGAGAATATTATATATATATATATATATATAATTTCTTAATATAAACGACTTATTTTGTATTACAGAATCGTACGATTGATTAATTACCTTATATAAAAAGTTATTTATGTGTTTATATATAATTATAAATAAAACATTAATAATAGTATATATATATTCTTATGTTATGAATCGTGAACGTTTGTAAGTCTTGAAATGTAATTAATACGTCATATGGTAAAATTAAAATTATTTTCGAATAATTTCAAAGTTTATTTTAAGTATTTCCGCTACACATTAGTATTAAACTATTTTACAATAACAGTTAGAAATTTTAGTAAAACGGTGGTATAGTATTTTCTTCTAAGGCCGTTTAATATCATTCGTTTTTTAAACGTAATGCATACCCGTTAATTGCAAGTGATCGTTCGTTGTGTTAGTCATCGGTTATCATTTTAGTTACGCGACAACGTGTGTGTACTAATCCTATAAGTTTTAGTCTTCTGCAATGCGTAAGGTCTGTAGTATTTTTCACACGTACACTATTAACACGTCACTAATGTCAGGGTATCCGGTCAAATGATTTGGTTTTTAATATTTAAAGCGTACGTATCGTATAAATCCTAGGTAAAGAACATTTAGTTTGTATACAACATATTTTCTCATTAAAATATTTCGTACACATACGTCACAAAATGCTTTCTTTTTTCTGAAAAACGAACAAATTGCTCGTCTAATTTTTTTCACTTACATAAATTAAGATCGTTTCTCGATTTACAGAGAAGCTACACGTTTAGTAGTAATTGCGACGCTACATGTAAATCTGTTTTAAATAAATTCGAGGGTTTCCGTATTTGGCTATTTCACTTCACTCGGTTGCCATTGCCATTCCGCCACATAAATCTAAAAATATATAACTCGTTTGAACATCGCGTATTTGTTAATTCAAAGGTCCTTTGACACGAAAACAAACTAGAGTATTATTTTACAAGGACCAAAATTATTTACTACATACAGGCCCTCGAATATATTTCGTTCGCTAGTATAAAGCTATAATAAAAAATTATTTTTTTTTAATTAACAAATTTAAATATCTATTTATATTTTATAATACTATGTGGTGGTGGTTATCTTTTTCCTTTTTTGAAATTTCTCCAAAACTTTTCGAATATACGTATACGATTATAATACGTGTGAAGTTTGATCACGTCTGATCAACCGATACGTGATGTATAAATGGTTGTTAATTGAAGTTGTCATTTTTTTGGTGTATATATTTTGTAAAATATCGGAGAATAATAATAGTTTTTGGTCAAATAAATAGGAATTATATAGAGTATAAAAATTACGTAAATATTTTAAAATAAATTAATTTGCACGAAAACGTACGCGTTCCGAAAGATTTAGGGCAGGAAAATACATCAGTAAATTATGCGGGCGTGTTGACTTTCAGAGGCACCAAAAGAATTACTCGTATAATACGCAACGTAGTATTTTCGAAACATTATTCCACGAAATTATTTTTAAAATAATTTTGTTAGCGTTAACTTGGAATACGTTCGTAGTTGACGGGATACCAACGCCGTTAAGTCGTAGCCGTAATTAAATCATTTTTGATAGGTACGTTATTAACGTACCGTTACGAACGAAACGACAATTACTATTACTGATCAAGATGTCATCGATTCTTTGTAAATAATTCGTACCAATTAGGGTGTACGTTGTGTCCTAACGCATGCGTCATCATACCTATATGGAAAAGATATTTATCGACGTTTTGAATATCCGTTTCACGTGCACACTTTTAATGTCGTGTAGTGTTAACGTACCGAAATTTAAGACGCTTTACGGAAACACGGAAGACCTAAATAATAGCAGTTAAAAATAAATACCTCGTCGAACGGATTTGGCTCAAATTTAGATTGCGGTTTTGACGATAACAATACATCATTTCTGGCTATAAAATATATATATCGTAAGGAGTATAACTAATAGTTGATGGAATGGACCACGCGCGGTCGTTACACAACCCGATGTGACGGTAAAGGCCGTGGACGGTGTCAGTGAACTTGTTAGAGCCGTATGAAAATATAATCCATCTCAAAGTGTGGAAACTGGTTTTCAATATGCACGCGCGAGGTAAATAAAAACACGGGCCGCCATTATGTTGTTCGTACGCGATATTATAGGCCTAGCATTCGGAGTGAGTTCGCCACCGACGGACGAAGGGACAATAACATACGTCCGGACGATTGGCCGCAAACGGTTTTCGACCGATACGTGAATTTGGCGCGTTTCGAGAATTCTGAACGAAGTTCGCGTTGATGAAGTGGTCATATTAAACGTATCTATCT
>JAIPRN010000940.1:0-59164 GCA_025469175.1 Geopemphigus sp. TES_GeoC_2020 | reverse complement strand
ACACTTTTATATATATATATATATATATATATATATATATATATGTATATATGTATATTTTTGGATTGTGCGTTTAGTAGACTCAAAATAAGATTTATGTATCTGTTGAATCAAATTAATTTTAGTTATTTTTTAATTGCTCGCTTTCTTACATAACTCTTCTTAAATATGCAAGTCTACAGACACTTAACAAAAATAATGTACGGTTTAAAACAAATTGTATACTTACGATAACATAATAACCTAACAGCTGTTTTTGAATCGAGGATAGAATCGTTGTAATTAGTCATTTTATTTTCAAATTCATTTGGAGATAAAAACTGTTTTTGACACACAGCGCATAATGCAGAAGACGAAACTGACGACGATATGCTGCTCCCGTTGGCTTCTTTTAACCATGTAGTGTATGATTTAACTACACACTACAGTAAAATCAATATTGCAAATTGTGTTGTGGAACGTCCGAACAATTGTATTATACAAAAAAAAATAATACGTTATATAATTTTTTTGTTATAAATTATATAAATTTACTTACAGTCGTATGATTATTTATAATACAATATTCACAAACGTTCACACAATGATGGAAACAAAAGTGACTCGTGGTTTTCCGTTTTGGACATTTACAAAGGCCCATCGTTAAGGATACCGAGAGTTGTCCGTTACAAACAGATTAATTTAAAATTAAATAAGTTACAGACATGTCGACCAAAGAATATACTCGAAAATTGGGAGCCTTGTTCTACAATACAGAAGCCACGTTATCAATAAAACACGTAGTGATAACAACGAAATATTTATAAAGGCGGGTACGCACAATAAGCTTTGACCGGGCCGGTTGGATAATTTTATGGCGATGGTCACGCCATATCAATTCCGTGGTGTGTAGACGTGTCTGAGTATGTTGGTGCACTAACTGTTTATTTGTCCACGTTGTTCATTCTTTTCGTTTGTTGACGACGGCTTGTTAGAGTCGAATAATTTCAAGTTGTTGGCGTTTCGATGCGGACGGAACCTTTGCTGGTGACTCGTACATTACAATGGCGATGGAATCGAACGACAAAATCGTGCAGTCAACCCGACTATTAACGCGTGTTGTGTCCGTACAACGTTCGTTTTCGTTTTGTTTGTTCACCGGCGTGTATTGCACGTCAGTCGGCGTTTGAAAAACATTCGTTATATTTCCATCCGACGATATTTTCAAAAACGGTTTTTTGACATTTATTTTTACGTACGCATGGAACAATGTAGAAAATAATTGTGTATATCCCATCTTGGATAGATAGATTACCAATCAATCTAACAGCGAATTAAATCCCTGACATCCCTGGAGTGACAACAACAGTTCAATAACTACATAGATTTTTGACCAAAACACTACCCAACTCTTAAAATAATTTGTTTGTCAGATTATTAAATTCCCCAATTTTTTTCAATTTTGTGGTTCACAATTCTTAATCGTATTGTATTGTATTGTAACTGTTTCTCGATTTTTGTGGAACACATTGGGGATAAATAATACTGTTCAACAGATGACATCCGAGACAAGAATATACGAAGGAAGATAACGCAATGTCCCAAAAAATCGGTATTTTACAAAAACAAATGTGGATATTACCAATAATTTGCATCGCAACAAATAAGTCAACGAAAGCTTTAATAATTTTATAAATTTATAAATTTGTTAAATTTGAATTTTTTAAACATTTTCTATACAATATATAAAAGGAATAAATAAGTGATAAATCGTTTGAAACTAATTTTAAAATGTTAAAAGTATTAAATATATATATATATATATATAAATATTTAAATTGTACATATTTAGTTTTGTTAAATATAATGAAAATTATAATCAAAAAATTTATAATACACGTAATTTGTAATAATACATTTAATCTTCTTGCATCTAATTATCATGAAATCATTTAAAATTCATTTCAAAGTAGATGCTAAATATGATAACAAATACCAAATTGTTATAGGTTGAATTCCTATTGCTAAAAGTAAAAAGTACAATGCTCTTTTACGTTTGTATTCAACCATTATTACTGGATGGTTAACGGATGAAACTGTTACTGAATTTAACTGCCATCTTATTGAAAATAACTAAACAATAAATAAGCAAACATTATTTTATAAATCATTATTAGAACTTAAAATAATTTACCAAAAAATATATGAAAGCTATTATGTTGTATATCAGTATAGTATAAAACACAGTTTTGCCCAAAATTAATCCAAATGGAATACATATTACAATCCTGTAAACAAAATAGAATATTTATTAACGAAAGTATTCACTAGAAACGTAGTTTGAAATTCTTAATTTAATAGATATTTTTAACATACCCCAAAAATTTATAACCTGAATATGCAGTCAAATCAAGTATACGCAAAGAACTTTGTATGTTTGAAATATACAACGCTAAAATTTCTACTGCAATGATAATTAACTCCCAAGCAAGAACACGAGAAGCTTGTATACTTAAAATTTCAGGAGAAAATTCTCCATTATTACCATGTATGAGACCCATCAATAGTAAATATCTATAAAACAATTATTAATTTAATTTAAATAATTAAGTAGTTAACGAATGATCTTACGTTACAAAAGTTACAGTAGGTATGTAAAGGTCTGGCGCATTGACATCAGTTTTGGGTCTGGCACGATTTTCTGTTTCTTTATTACTTTCTATCATGATTGACCAATCCTTATAATACATAATATTAATAAAAACAAGTATAAAAAAATTCTTTTTATCCAACCTAAATATTTGTTTATTATAGGAATTATTTGTAATGTTTCATAAGCAGGTCATATTATTATGACCCCTTTAAACAATAATATGTCGATCATAAAACCTTGCATATAATATAATGAGAAAATTAATATTTAGTATTTATTTTTTAAATTTTGTTTTTAAGGCGAAATTGTATAAAAAATTAATATCTGAATTACTTACTGCATGAACAAATGGGAACAATAATAATAATATTTTTTTAATCACATAACGTGTATCTACAGCAAAGTAACATTTTATTTGTGAACCAACTCCGGTTGTGTATTTTCCAATTTTATCATCAACAACTTCACCTAAAATTTTCTGTCCATAACGTACGGTAGCCCCCGCTAACAGAGGATTATTTCCAAACGCATCAACCAAATTACTAGTAGGATTGAATATGGTTGGTTGTGTTTGTTGAGAGCTAACACCTTGACCTGAAACAGGTAATATTGTCATTAAACGTATTCAATTAATGCGTCTAATTTTTAAAGTTCACATTTACATTTATATTACGCATAAAACAAAATAATAAAATTGTAATTATCAATAATATTATCATGGATAAGTACTTGGTATATAAGAAGGTTGTCTTTGACCAGTCTTGTCTGTCGGCATTGATCTACCATATCCAAAATTGTTGTGTCCATATTCTTGTTGTGGCTGCGACAAGACTGAAGTGAAGTCATTATAATAAAATTGTTGAGATGATTGTGACGTATCCGTATGAGAGTACACAGGCTGTTGAGCATAATTGTATTGAGACGGAATCTGTGGTTGACTATTGACTTCTAATCCTGGAGTTTCCATGGGGCGTCTTGTAAGGCGACGACTGCTGTTGGCAGGCACATCTAAAACGCATTGAAAATAAGTCACACCGATGTTATTTATGTCGTAAAATATTTCGTCGTGAACAAATTACGACTTACTACTAAATGCGTTGTCGTTATAATTCATTTTGTAAACCACGTACGTGGGCAATATTTTAAGTTAATTTGTAGGCAAACGTACAGCGAATATAAATAATTAAGAACTCACAATAAATTTTTTAGTCACGATTTTTGACGTTATCACAGTTATCAGTTTACACGACGGAAGCTATATATTTTATCGTGACGTCGCGTGCATTTTTAACAAAATCATAATACAACGATAACGATAATAAACATTATTCGACAGAAAGAGCGTGGCGATTTTCCACAAATGACTTATATTCGGAAACTGGGAAGGTGTTGCGGGATTTGAGAACTTCGTAGAAGTACGTTTTATTTACGGGTAAATACGTGGCGCGAAATTTTCATTTTACTTCTACGCAGAGATGTGAAATAAATCTTACATTTTGTCTCGTAGTTTTCTCGGTTTTCAACCATTAATAACAACGCTCGCGTTTTCTCGAAAAAAGAAAGAAAATTAAAAAAAGAATTAACGTTGTAACGTTCATTCAACTTTGGTTTGGACGAGCATTTTGCAATTTTGTTTATTTCGATATGAACTAATAATGTATCCATGTTGAATATGGTGCTTAGAAATAAAATAATAAGTTACTTTCAAGGTATAGTTCGATAATTTGCAATAAAAACGTGTGGTAAATATTCTGTCGTGAATTTTGTATTTATTGAAACAGAAGAATCAATTTGTACCATGTAACGCGTTCAAGTTATTGAGTATTTGCAACAATAACTTTTAGACATGATGAAGAAGTTACATTCGTAAATCGTTGGTAATAAGAAAATAAATTTGAGAAATAAAAGTTTATTGAAGAGTATAATGCTTTTGTAAATTTCTTTACTTTAATCGATACATATTCATTTTAATTTGGGTTACGTTATAAACGCAACAGTAAAATAACGTAACGAATTAAAATTGTTTTTTTTTTATGAAAGATCTACTTATAATAATAAACTATAATTTTTATTTAATTTTTTTACAAACATTTAATCGCGTACTATTTATTAGTTTAATATTCAGTTTTGTGAGAAATACTTTCGAAACGGTATTAAATAACTGAAGTAATATTATTTTGAAATTCTTTTTTGGAAACGTATTAATAAGTATATCGTTGACCGATAATAATGAAATAAAGTTTTTCGAAATACTACTGATGTATTGAAATAATTCGAAATTAATATATTTGCCCGCGATCACTAGTATAGTAAATGCGGAGTATAGTCAATTGTATCCATATTTAACCAGATTTGGTTACCTTCCTGTAACCAATACGTTTTACTGGTTATGACGCTTACATTATCAACGTGATTGTATGCATATACGCCCGTGACGTATGTGTTTTGTTTAACGTTTCGTCGTCGTTCAAACCGCCATATTTGTTTTGCTGTTTAGCGTTACGCACAGGCATCACCCGTTTTTTCGTTTTTTCGACTGTTTGCAATCGTGTGCGCACATTTTGCCCGACGGTCTACGTCATTCGGTGAGTTTATCCTTTTTTTTTTTTGATATCCCGAATCTGTTTATTTTTCGTTTAATACTTGGCTCCCTTATTTACAGATAAGACGTATGTTCTGGTCTGTAAAATAGTTTTTTCCGGTAGTTGATATTCGTCTCTTGAACCATGACCGACCACGCTCTATTGGATTGTGTTATATTCTTATCTGGGTTATTGTTAGTAGGTGGTCCCTTGGGAACGAAAAAACACTTATTTACGTATGATTATGAATGTGAATTTTATTGAGGCGAATATATATTATCAAATATCGTTACAATTGCTCTCGAATTAACTTAAATGATATTGCGTCTAATGATCGTCTGCTGGCGACCCGCCCAATATATTATTTTTCGTCGAAATTTTTTTTAGAAATATGTTAATTGTGCTAAATACTTATACGAATATAACCGAAAAGTTCAACAACAGCTATATATGCTGTAATTTAGTTTTTAAATGTTCATTGTTTTCTGCATAAGTGAAGACCTGTATTATACAGGTCACTTTGTAATCTGTTGAACAGACTGAACTAAACAATATGTTTAAATAATAGGCTAATATAATTTAGTAGAAGTTTAGTTAGTATTATAATTTTAGTGGGTTATGTTTTATATTTAACAATTAGTCAGTTATTAATTAATATCCATAAAATGGATTTTTTCATTCTCTGCAAAACCATGTATATTTTTTTGTGACTTCATTTTGTCTGTCATATTACATTGTGATTAGTTATTTGTGGTTTCGCACCATACAATGTACATGTTTTAACAGTTTTCATTAGGGATAGAGAATGTTTGGTATAACCTAATAAACTTTTTAAATTAGTTAAGTATCTGTCGATATTAATTAGATGTGTTGGTTATTTTACAACATTGTTCAGAAAAATATAATTAATTAGTGTATATTATATATTTTGCAGATATAATGGGAGTTTGTTTTTTGTGTGATGCAAAATTATTTGGAGAACGAACTCGGGTGTGTTCCAGTATCACGCCACACAGTAATGTGCCGTACCCGGAAAAAATTGTTGAACTTATGGGAGAGGAATTTGTAGTTATTGTAACACCTGCTGATCATATGTGTAAAAAATGTACATCTCTTTTAACTCATATGGATAAATTAGAGAATGATTTGAAACTTGTAAGAAATGCCATGTTATCGTACATTCAGAAAAAATATGGAATTTTACCACCTGATCAACCTGTTAAGGCACTAGACGTAAGAATTATAAATATTTATGTTTCACTCTAATTATTTTATTTATTATATAGATTGTTAATGGGCATTTGAAGACTGATGAACTAGAAGTTGGCCAAAGGAAAGTTCCTAGTGGTTTGACAACAGTTAGGGAAAATCCTGTTCATACTCCATTGAAAATGATAAAATCGCAAGATAGTACTTCCAAAATGAAAATTTATAAATGCGGATTTTGTACGTTCCAATCTAAAGAACTGGGCCATGTTCGGTATGAATATTTTAAAATAGTATCAACGTAGTGTTTACTATGTTCATTTTATTGTTTTTATTATAGTTTTCATATGCGAACTCATATGCATAAAAAAGATGAAAAATCGAATTCAGCAGCCACTAAAACAATAGCACAAGTGGTGAGAATATACTATTCTTTATTTTTGAAATTATACAATCTATATAAATATAGCATAAGTATATTTTATATAAGAAATATAAACGTAATATTGAGTGAAAAAATAAAAAACCATCCATAAGTGGTTGGTGCTAAATTTTTTTTTTTTAATTCTATTTTGTTCATTTTTGAATTTGAAATTATGAATTGTTGTTAATTTAATATTTAATATTAATTTATTTAATTTATATTTTTTATTTTATTTTATATTAGAATTCTTACACCATTTATACACTTACCAAAATAAATAATTATTGTAATATTAGTTTTATTTTCAGCCACCTTTACCGCAACAGCAACAACCTCAAAAAAAGAGATTGTATAGATGTCAAGTATGTTCGTCTTCCTTTGACAGTAGAGTGAGTTGTCTCGATCATATTCAAAAGGATCATAATCAACCATCGTTAGTATCATCTACTAATGAGGTTTGTGAAATTGTTAATTTATAAGAATGATAAACTTATATCATTTTTATGTATTACATTATGTATTTTTGGTAGGATAAAGAAACGGAAGATATTTCTACTACTGTCAAGCCAGCAGAGACTTTGAAAACAATTGAAGAAAATCAACAAAATGATTCTTCTATGCATGTGGATGAAAGCAAAGGTACTGTGGATACAGATATGTTATTGAATAACAATTTATCAGCTGATGGAGCTGCAGGTGAGGAACAGGAATCTCAGAATCCTGGAGAAGAAGATTCTGCACAAGAAAATATAACTTTACAAGATGAAACTATGCCTCAACAAGAGGAACCATTACAAGAAATGACAGGCAATGTGGAAAAATCTAGTGACGTAGAGTCGGCAAATGGACGTGAAAATAAGACAAGTGATTTAGATATTGAGTCAATGTTGGCAGCAATTCATCACGATAATTCTACAAATAATGGAAACGCACAAAATCTGGTTTAAGGAGTTTATTTATGTAATTATACTTTAAAATTTTTCTAAAGTTGAATTCAACATAAAACTTTTATATACACATAGTATATATATATAGAAGTTTAAACATTTATATTTTCTTTTTACATTTTTTAAGTTGACTTATAACGAAATAATATTTAGAGATAAAAAAATTAACTACGCATATTTTATTATCAATATTTATGCGATACATTTCAGAGAATTAAGTTTAGATAATTTAAGCTGATTGAAAATATTAACCTTTAACACATTTATGTTTATATTTAAAATTGTTTTTAAATGGTAGTTGTTACTTTCTTTATATCAATGTCGAACTAGGTAAAAAATAAATCATAACTTGTTATTAGTTTCAAGTTGCTGTAATTTTGTGGTAACTTGCTTACAAGGTATGAGTTAATTAAAATTTTTGTAATCAATTACACTTACCTAATATTTATTAATGTTTTAAGAAAGTTGGGATTTCATTGGATACAAGTATGTGTTAAAATTTGATCATACAGTGTTGTATTAACAAAGTATATTCTTTAATAATAATAATTAAGGTTTTTATTTTTAAATAATATTTAACAAAATCGCTATGGTATTCAATGAGAAATAATTTTTATTATCTAATAGATTTAAGCTAGTGATTGTGGGTTTCATTTATTATATCACTTTATCTATATTTATGATGTTGAATTTAACTTCAAATATTCTTACACATATATGTATGCATGTTTAATTATTAGGGTTAGATTTATTTTATCTTTAAAATACAAATATTTTGTGTTTTTTTAAACATATTGTTTTAGAGACAAAAGTACAATTACATATTCAATAATTATTCGTTTAAGGTTGTTGAAGTAATGTTGAGACGTTAAAGTGATTTTTGTAAACAAACACATTTCAAATTATATGGATTTTTAAATTTTCATATTTTTTTCGATTAATTATTTAAATTAACAAAATAAGTAATGGTTCTAATTGGTTATATTACTTAACGTAATATAATTACAATATCGGTATTCTATATGGAAATTGTCTTGACGTCGATCGGGCATTTTTAAATGAATATTAAAAATCACGTCCGAACTTCGATCACTTTAAACAACGCGGTATAAAATTATATATATATATAAGGTTTAAGTGTGTATATAAACACTTCAAGTTTTATTTTATCGCATTTTTTAAGTTTCATTATTTAACGAATATGTAAAGTTGAACAACGAATATGAATTATTGGTTATGTGTTTGTACTTTTGAATCAAATTGCAACATTTTATTATTTTAAATATAACGAGAACGTAGCTGTTGATGAAATATATGAAACAATTTCAAAATAATAAAACTATAATTTAATTTTAGATAATAGGCAAAATATTCAAGTGTATCGGTATTTTAGCCGGTTAAGTACACTTAGTAGTTAAGAATATATATTTGTTTTCAGTTTGTTTGCACTTACAAAAATAAAGCTTATTAATTATAATGCGTAATTAATTATATCGTTTCTAGGTATATATAAAAAGAAAAACAATTCGCGTATATAAAACGACGAACGTAACAAATTATCGTTATTTCTCATGGCGCGTCGGAGTGCCGTACAATTCAAATAGATCGTGGTCCTTCTACCCCCACTATCCGAAAGCGTTGCAAGACTTTGTACGCGACGACCGATTATTATTATAGCGATTATTGAGCCCAAAAAACCCCCGAGCGAATTCCGTCGGCGCCGTTGTTCTACTACTACTACTACTACTACTACTACTAACTACTTGAACTACTACTACTACTACTACACCGGCGCTTGATCGTGGGAAGTCCGCCCGGACGTTTCGTAGACGACCGACGGGGTCGTCGAATCGTTTCGCCATACCACGGGCGGCTGTGCCGGTCGCTGCTCGACGGCGTACGTCGTCAGACTGGTCGCGCTTGGCGTCCGGTGGTGGCGGCGGCGGTTCCCGTCGTCGCTGTTCCCGCTTATCGTCGTCGCCGTGTCCGCGTCGTCGTCGTCGTCTCGGAAAACGTCGTCGTCTTCGGCCGACAACACTTCCGTGTACGTAATGTTGGACAGGTTCGACGATCCCGAGTCGGGCACCGGCGGCTGCGGCGGGAATACCGTCCGCACGTTGGGCTTTTCGCTGCGCCGTTCCAGTTTACCGCCGGCCGTGATCGTCATTTGCTCGTCGAGTTCTTCGATTACCTGCGTGCCGTGGGTATATATATATATATATTGGATACAGTAGAGTCTCGTTAATCCGGACGGGACCGGAACTCTGTCCGGATCACCGAAAGTTCGGATCAAACGGAATCAACTTTAAAATAATTACAATTGACGTGTACCTATCGTTAATATACGATTTCTTAAGGTTCTATTTTTTTTTTTTTAATATATCTAAAAAACGATTAGGGCGCGTACAAATCGTATCGATCACTTCCACGTCTATTCGTCCATTATTTTTTTCGTATTTTATTCGCGTAATCACGTTTTTTTCTATTTCCGCGTCCATCCGGATTAGCAGCGTACCTCTACCGCATAAATCTTTATAGGCGTGTTTCGCGCCGGAAATTGTCGAAGAACTGGGAGCGAACGACGAATCGTCGCCGTTTGTTCGGACGGTTAGAATCGTCGAGAATTTCGTATACGCCCTCCGGGATCACCGCGTGTTTATAGAAATTTCCCGTAGACCGTAAGTGTGTACCCCGCGATCGGAATGAACGACGGTTTTGTTTTTTATCGATCTCGCCGTCGCCTTTTAGATACCGGCAACGAGAGAACTCTCCGGCGTTCGCGTTACGGCTGACCGAACGTCGTTCACCGAAACAATCGCGTTCAAATTGATATCGAACGCGAAAAAGGCGCGGGTCCGATATTTTCAAACGTAAACGGGGCTGGAGGTTTGCCAAGGCAAATTATTTCTATTTGGACAACGCGAGACGACAACAACCATCCTGTTCACTCACCTGATCCGCGATGCGGACGCTTCCGAATTGTTGTTGAAGTAGTTTGCTACTACCGCTGTGTCTGCTGTGTAAACTCTCTTGGCTTTGCCAGCTACTGCTGGGCAATCGGTTCCCGCTGGACACTCGCGACAACAACCCTGGAAAACCGTCGGGGAATAATTCGAATTGCCGACTAAACACGCTAACACCGAAAAAACGTGTCGATTGGAAATACTAATTCCGGTCGCTTGAACCGACTACGGTTCAAGCGGGGGAGGCTTAAAAAAATCTTCGTACGTTCGAACACGTTTCGCCCTTCCGTTTCGCGGCGTTAACCTTTAACCGTACACACGGCGTTTTGTTTTACATTGCCGTGAACGTATCTATCGCGCCTATAAGAAGCGACGTGGCTCGTTCGCGCGTTATCCGACGCTCGTAAAACGGACAATTTTCGCGGGGCGTCGACAAATCGCGTCCGGTTATGACGTTTTTCGGAGACGGTTACCGTTCGGATCACGTACGCGATCGAGTTACGGACGGTATCGTCGATTTGGGAGTAAAACGGTCCGAACGACCGGAAAACCGATCGTACGCGACGTTTAAAAAGCCGACGCGCGCTCTAAGTTCGGTCCGCCGGTAGTTTTCCGTTCCAGTTCGCCTAGCGACGGGCCCCTCAACCGCGACCAATCGAAAACGCGCGGGTCTTCGTCGTTCCTATCCCGAGAACGGTTTCGTCATCGTCCCTCGGGGACGAAAAACCGTACAACAAAAGTCGGACTCACCGTCGCCACTGGTGGATTGCGCGGACGTGCGTTTGAAGAGATTTTTCAATAGCGACGTGACCGAACCGACTCGGTTCAGCGAGCTGGCCACGCTTTGGTTATTCAAATGCTGTTGGTCGTTGGTGCTGTGCGACGATATTGGCCGGGCGCGCAATTGACTGTTCGACCGTTTGTAGTCGCCCGACGACGCGATAAAGTGTATGCCGCTGTTCGTGTCGTCGTCGTCCTAAAAACCCAACAAAGAAAAACCGGCCGTTCGACGAAACGCTCGCGTTTCTAATTACGACGTTTAATACGAGCGCGGCATGTGTGTACGACGGCGTTCGACCGATTTTCGAAAACCCTTTTTTCGGTCGGGGGGCATATTTCGGATTCGGTATTTTTGTGTACGAAATAATCGCGACGCTCGGTCGGCGGCGGCGGCGGACTATACGATCGACGTAACGGACTTCGTACTACAACACACGTGGACGAATCTACGGGCGATTCGTATACGATTGTCATTCAACTAAACGCGTCCCGAACGACGACGCGCGCGCGAAATACTCGTTCGCATTAAGAAGTCGTTACGTTTCCGCTAACGTCCGATTCGAAAATTCCACGTTCGGTTCAAAACGTTCGCGCCCGTAACGAACGTTTTCCGGTTAGGCCGAAAAATGGCGCAATTGTTAAAAACACGGGCGTGTTTGTCGAAAAAGTTCGTTAGGACCAAAAACAACACACGGGAGAATGACACTTCGCGTTTAGTATGTACAGGGTGTTTAAAAATAAACACAATAAATACTCAAAATTTAAACATCCGCGAAAGGGAAATAAAAAAAAAAAAAACCGAGGAACTTCGGAATTATAACAAGGGCAACCTGTAGTCGGATCCACGAAAGCGGATCATCGTCTGCTTGGAGGAAAACGGCGGTCACTTTGAGCACGTGTCGTAATTTTTACCGGGAATGTTTGACGTTTTATCTTTTTCCCAATATTGTATTGTATTTTACGTAAAATAATAACCGTTTTTCGAACATCCCGTAGAACCGGGGACGCGCGCCGTAATTGTATTTACCGTTTTGGAACGGTGCCCGGACGGTACGACCGAAGAATGACGAGGAGTAGTAAACCGGGTGATAAACGGGTACGACGAGGTTTTCGGGGGGGGGGGACGTTTAACGGAAACGGCGAGATAACGCGCGTATATTGTTATTACGATCGTTTGTCCGTCGTCGCATTTGGTCGGCATCATCGAATACTCCGCGTCCTGGTTCGACACGGCTATATTGGCGGTGGACGGTTCGGGATGGCGTTCGCGTTCGCCGGCGGCCACCGTGTACGGCAACTCGGTGGGAAACACTTCGTCCCAATATTGGTCCCTAATCAATTCCGGGTGTTCGTGATGCATTTCGTCCACGATCAAATACGACACCTGAAACGCGCGTCTACGTATTATTATTCTTCGCGCGCGCGCGCGCGATAACACTCCTCGTACTTGGACGTTACGATCGATGATCCAGTTGATCTCGAAGTCGTCGTCGTCCTCCCCGAACGGGTTTATCAGCGATTCGGCCACTTTGAGCCAGCCCATGTAGAAAAAGAACTGCAACGTGGTGAACACGGGGAAATACAAATCGATGTAGTTGTCGTACGCGGCCGCGTTCGGTTCCGTTTGCCGGGAATGCGCCGCGGTCGGTTTGTCCAACCACTGACGTCCCATCACGGTGGTGAAGAAAAACGAATAGACCGCCAACGTGACCACCTGCGCGTCGTATAAACGGTTCACGGGTACGTTCAGCGGGCGAACGAAGGCGGGGGGGGGAGCCTTCCGTCGCGCGTGTCACGTTCGTGAAAACGATTCTTTTCCGAACGGGGCGGGTAGGGAGAGGGCCGCGTCTGTCGCGCGTGTTTAATTAACGCGATTCGTCGTGGACGGCCGACAATACGCGACCCTCTCCGTGTTATTACGAACTCGTCCAATCGGTACCTGCGTGTACACCAACGGCACGCTTATCGAATCGTAGTTGAGCAGCAGACCGCACTGGCCGCGGAATTTGTTCAGTTCGTCGATGATCGTTTTCACCGCGAAATCGTCCCGGATCCGTCCTTCTTTCCGGGCCCGGGTAACTATGCTCGCCGCCCAAACCACCGGCAACCAGTGTTTGGAATGTCTCGGGAATTTCTCGTTCAAATCCAGCACGATCGTTTTCTCGTTGTCCAACAATAAACCTTTAAGCGCGAACGACCAAACAGCCCGTGAACCAATAACCGGGTAAAACGCGCGCGCGTGTGTAGACCACAGATCCCGACGATTTCGCGACGGCGGTCAGCTCTAAAAGGCCCTCAACTGTAGTAGTAGTAGTAGTAGTAGTAACGACTGGTGGAAATACTCGGGCGCGTTTTCGGCGAATACGGTCCATGTGAAAACGACGGACGGGCGTAAACGAAACTTTCGTGGTCGCGTTGGGGCGACGAAAACGATCGAACGAACGTTACCGTTGTATTGTCGCGGACAAGCGGAGGGGAGAAAATCCGAAGCGTTTCGCGTTTTAGTCGCGTACCGCGTGCACGTGTTTACGACGAACGCGATCGACCGGCGCGGAATATTCACGCGCTTTTCCGCCGTACGAACGCATTTTCCGGCCGGTAAACAGCCGCCGGCGATCGATCGTCGGGATCGTTTTTCACACGCGTATATCGGCAAATGTGCAACGTACCCGCTTCGACGAAGTGATCGAGTGTGGGGAACCGTTTCTTGACCCTGGGGCTAATATTCGTGAACACCATGGTCAGACCCAGGCAGACGTACCGCATTATCGTCCGTCTCATCAACCTTCCGCGTTCGTCCTAAACGTCGGGACCACAACGGGCGTTTATTAGTCCTCTCCCTCGCGTCGTCCACCGGGACAACTAACGGACGTGACGATGGTGGGATGGGGCAGGGGACTCGACGCGTCCGATCGGCGGCTGGTTACTACAATAATAATTCGCGCGTACCTGTCCGTGTATGTGCGAGCTGACGTAGACCGCTATCGGGTCTGGCCACGGGATCGAACAATACTGGTCCCACCAGCGTTGCATTATTATCGAAATGTAAAAGCCCAGCACGAACGACAACGGGATCAAGTCGCTGTACGTTTTGCAGTACTCCGACACGCTTTCGAATACCCTTGAACGACGAAACGCGCGCGTTTAAGATGGGATCGTATGTGTGTGTGTGTGTATATATATATATTGTTTACCGTTTCTGCGGTTCGTCCAATATGAACCGGTACGTCAAACTCAGCGTGTAATAGCAGACGAGGAACGCGGCTAAATCGGGCCACACCAGCTTGTATATGCTGCCCCGCCATCTGCGAAACGTCCGCGATTAAAATTCCCCGGCGCCACAACGCGATCAACGTACGCGTTATTCGAACGACCACGGTTCGTATGTGACGAGCACGAAAAACCGGCGCGCGTTCTGTCCCCCGAAACGTTCCGGTGCCGTTTTCGTTGTTGTCCCGGAAGTATTGCCGATACGCGACCGTGTACCGTATAATTAACCGTTTCCCCGGTGGCTTACGCGAACGTGTCCGAACCGTTCGTCGAAAAGCAAAATAAAACAATTAGCTCGCGAAACTTTAATTATATCGCGCGCGGCACGAACGTACGCAAATTTGACGGTCATCGGGCGCGTTTCGCCGCCGGCGCCGACGAATCCGCGGCTGGCCCGTAATTATCGTTCCCGAAACTGGTTCCTCCGTATACGCCAGCCTCGTTTCACATAATCTGGCCACTCTCGGCCGTTGACGACCATTTCGGTCTCTCTCACGCGCGTCATCTACACGCCCGCCACCAGCTAGCTACTTTATCCGTCGGCCTTGTCGCCATCACGCCGTCTGCTTTTTCCGCTTCTTCCACTTTTGTTCCCCTTATCCCGGTCACCGGTCAACCGTTTCCTCTACTCTTTCGCTACGCCGTTATATCTCACTGTGTCCTATCTGACCGTTATAACGTCTCCGCTCGTCCGTATACACCCGTCGTTGTGTGTCCCCCACCGCCCGGGTGTAGGGGAGTGAAGCTCCGTTTTCATAGTTTCCGAAGGATTCGGCCGCAGGTTCCCGTTTTTTTTTTTAAAAATTAATAATATGTACGCCTTACGTACGACGACCTATTACGTGTCACAGTTGGCCCGGTTCCGTCGAAAACGTAATCGGCCGGATTCGAATATCCGATAACAGCGGCCGTCAAGTACCGTCCGGGTTACGTCACGTGCGCAACGTATCGACTTTTCAATTCGTTCGGTATTGTCGGGTAAAATATTCGCGTAACGGTTCGTTTGTCGGTTTACCGCGATACGATTTTTGAGTATAGGTCGTTTAATAATAATACGTTTTACACTCGAACGCGTGTTCACGTCGTGTGAAACGTCAAGGGCGCCATAACGATTTCCTTATTTACATCGGCGTGTGTGTATTATAATACGTACGTGCGCTATACGCGTAACGAACGTATTAACGATCAAGGAAATCTTGTCGAGTGTTAATCGTAACATCGATTATAGAACTTGTACAGTGTTCCTGGATGATGATGATGATAATAATAATAGATCAGTCTACCGCGAACGAGAAAAAAAAACGCCAAGAAACGCGTATATGTATAGACTTCGCGTAAAACATTTTAAAAATAAAACTGTTCGACGGAACGTAGCTACACGATACTTTACGCGTTGTTTTCCCCCTGAAAAACCATTAAGTAGCGTATTGTGTACCGACGACGCGATACGTACGTGGTGTAAGTACCGTAACCGTACGTATCTGTGTCGCGCGTGTTTTGTATATATACATACACGTCGACTCGTTCCATCGTTTATTGTTATAAATTGCGTTTATTTTCGAACGATTTAAATGTTCGTCGGGAATAATTACCGATACGCGACCGTTATTATTTAGCCGTTGAACCGTTGACGGAAAGGCATTTCTATAAAGATGGTCGGTATGGTTAGGTTCCCCCCCCCTCCGTAAACGTGCACGTTTTACGCCGTCGACGGTACGAGGGGCAATTGTCGATAAATAGTATCGAACGAATTATTTCACCGACCGCGTACAGCGTTGTACATTATTATTGGCCCACGGAGGCTTTTGGAGACCGTTTGGTTGCGTTGTCGAAAAACCGACCGACCCGTAAAATACGGAAAAATAAGTGGAACGCTATACGGGATGTTTCGGCATTATTCGCGCGGCGAACAATCGTTTACACGGCGCTCGGACAAAATACGCGAACGGATTCTCCACTCCTTAATCGTGTACCGCTAAAGTCGACAGCGGCGAGGTGAAACACGAACCCGTAAAAAACGGCGCGGTACATTTACGGAACGAATTCGTCCGATTCTACGTACGTAAACCATTTAGTGGAACGACAAATTGTAACGTACAATACGAGAGTACGATAAATAACGATTAAATGTTTCGCAACGCGGCGTACACGATATTAGAGCGATAATTTTTTGTTGAAATTCAAAGCTCGTGTACGCGGAACATTATAAATGAAATTACGGTGCGCGCGCACGCCTCACCGCGCGTTATCGAGTGGCGACGGTGTTCAAACAAACCGCGTTCGCCAACGTTACCAATTAACGGCGCCGGCATACCCCGAGAAACGGTTAGTTGCTGTCGACGTTAGCCCGGTGTCGTTTATCTGGGGAATCGCGCCGGTAACAGTGAACGGCGAAACGAGGACGAACACAATTTTACGTCCGATCAATCGCCAGTATCGGACGGGAAAAGCGAAGCCCTCGGGACACGCCGGTTTCGTAATTGGCGGAAAACCGTTAAAAACGAAATTACGCGTATCGTCGGTTTGAAGATACGTTCGGATCGTCGTATTTCAAACGACCCGCGCGAGATGGCGATCTATTATTTATAGATACGTTCGACGATATATACGTATTATACGATATGTATTCGCGAAGCGAGTTCCTAAAGAATCGAAAAAAAAAAATACAAAAAACGAAACGCGTTTGTTACGCGTATTGTATTGTCGACACCGCGACTATAGTCTATCGGTGATTTAGAACGCGCGAAATGTCGTTTAGACATTTTAAAATGTAGAAAGCGACGACGATGTTTGAAAACACCGGTGATTATTGTGCGCGCGTAACGAAACTAAATGGTCGAATGACGAGCGAGGCTTTTTTGTTTGTTCGTACGCGACTAGCGCGTTAATAATGTACCCGCTCGACGGTATTACGAAACTCGAGCTGTATCGTCGCTTTGCGTAACGGTAGTCGGCGACGTTATCCGGGCCACTATACGGCGGGGCGGGGACACGTCGTAAAAAAGAAACGCGCCGCCCTGACGTTTACGCGACACAGGTGGCGCGAACGTTTTCACGATCATTTTATTAATTTCGCCAACGATCGTCTTTATACCGAACCCCGCAGAGACCATGTCGACGTCTGAAAAGTTCTAATCGTGTTACGAAAATTTGTCGAAATCATCGTATTCGTTCGGTACGGTATTCCGACGTCTATCGGAACGAATTTTTCGTTTTCGCGGGGGGGGGGATATATTAATTTTTTTCCCGACAATAGACGGTCGGTTAATTTTCCGAACGACCTATTGTCAATAAACCGTCCGTTATCGGCTCGAGGACTCATTCGCTCAGAACGCGGTGGTTTTTTCCGTGGGAAAATCACGTGGAAATCGCATAAATACGTGTATTACGGATACGACGCGGCGGTAAAGATCGGAAGCGAAATATGTGTACGACGAATACGATTTAGCGTCTATTCGTTTTAAACGTCGGCGATAACGGATAGGACGCGAGTCGTACGAGTTTAGTTCGCGTTTATAGTTTACGTACGGTTTCGTGACGTCGAGTAATACGCGACCAGGTGGGTGGGCGTCTAACGCGTAAACGCGGCGTCGACCCGCGACCGGGTCGGCAAAGTTTCCCCCGGTACGAAAAGTCAATTATTGCGACGCATTCGCCGGGACTAAAAACGCGTCGGTCGGCGACGCGGCGAAGATGCGAACGCTGCTGCCGATCGGTAATCGTTTGGTTCGGGCCGTACGCCGTCGGTCCGATTTCGTAGGCGAACGCGTTTACGCTACGAATTTCGTATTTCGACGTTTAGCGAACGTAATTTCGACAATAGCGCGATTATTCTAAAGAATATCGACGAACGCCTTTCGTCCAATTACGAATGCGGACGCGGTTTTTTCACCCGCGTTACATACGCCGCGAGTAGTTTTCGTATCGTTTTGCATTTCCGATCGCGTCAACTCGACCGGTGCCGTCCGTCACACGTACACGGTTTAGTCGACAACCATCGCGATGGTCGCCGCGTTAATTATTTTGGGAACAAACCAAGTACGATACGAACGCCGCGTCATCTGCCCTAGTAAGCGCGCGTAGTTTTGTCGCGCCGTCCAGAGTAACCACGAAAAACCGTAACCGAAAGTCGTTTAAACAGCGGACAGCGGTCGCGTTTGTGTAACGACAACGGATACCAACCGACCGTCGGTACTACGCGTATCGATAACCGCGTAATTCGTAGATAAACGTTTCCCGGTGTCGTTAATCGTCCCCGTACCGGCGGCAAGTGGTTGGTCGTAAATTTGTCCGTTCGAAACGGAGACGCCATTAATATTTGTCCGCTCGTACCGAATTTCGTTTATCCGGGCGGGCGCGCGTGACGCGGTTTTCGATAAACGTTTATTATACAGGCGCGCTGCTCCCGTCCGAAGTACGGCCCCGGGATGAGGGGGTGGGAGGGGAATTTATACGTCAACGGCGGCTCGTATACAATAGCGTCAGTCACCGGCTGCGCAAGGTCGCGGGCACGTGCGCCTTGTACGGGGAAAGTGGCGCGAACAAAGCCGGCGGTCGTCGAATCGCGAAACCCATTCCGGTGCGCACGTCGTCGCCGGGCCAACGATCGGCCGGAACGTTCGTCCGACAAGATGCCCGAGGCCGCGAGAGACGGCGCGTGTTCGCAACAAGTCGCGCCGATCGGCGAACCGATATACGTACGCGCGATTATCCGCCGAGAAGTCCCCGATCCCGTCCGCGCGCGCAAACGTTATTATCGGTCCGTCCAGTGTCGTCCCCGAGCTGTCGAGCGTTCGAGATTTAAAAACCACGTGTAGTTAGTTTACTACGCGTTTACGTATATGCTAGTAAATGACGGTGCGACGGCGGGACGAGGTGAATAATACGAACGGGACGTTTTCGAGAGTGACGACAGGTTTCGCGGACCGTCCAATAACGTCGAACGCGGCGGGGTGTATACGGCGAACAGTGGCGTACTTAGATCTGAATTTCGGACGATAGAGGGGGGAGGGGTTAATTTTTAAATAAATATATCGGACGACCCTAACGAAACGAGAGACATTACGAACTTTAACGGATTATCGATTCTCGACGAACACGTGGTATTATAACGCGTATCGACGTTTTAGCGTTACGTTAATGTTGATTAAAAATATACGCGGGACAATAATTTTCCCGAAAAATTTTCGCGGGACGTTTAGTACGCCCCAGATGGCGAACGTACGAACGGGATAAGCGCCCGGGGGAACAAACGTTCGTGTTGGTCAAACACAAACAGTTCGGCGTACCACCGGCGCGCGAAATTGATCGTACCGCGTGTGTACAACCGAGGGTGTGGGCCGTATCCGGGCGGCCGTTCGTGTTTTCCCGCCGCCGGCAAAACGAAACGTAAACCAAATACGGCGCTTACCTCAACAACAGCTTGAGAAAACAACCGAAACCCCGGCACGTGGCCACCTCGGCCGTGTACGTGACGGTCATGTTCCTCCGGCGACGGTTACAACTGTTACTGCCGTCCCGGTATTACGAAACGCCGACGACCGTCCGTCGGTTAGGACGACAGGAGGATATGGTCGCCGAAACCGGCGTCATCGCGGTGCCCCGTTCTCGATGTCTTCGTTTCGGACTGCTCTCGCGAACGGGCCACGCTTTTGGCACCGGCAGTCGATCACGACGTATAACGACGACGAACGTTGGCCGGCAACCGTCGCGGCGACACTACTGCTGGCGAACGGTGCCGCGCTATTCCAACACGGGCCCGCGATTTATATTCGTACGGCCGCCACCGCCGCCGCCGCCGCCGCCTGCGGTATATTGTTTAAGGTCGACGACGCGTCGCCACGGCCGCCGCCGGACCGATCTTGAACATTTTTCGGAACGTTTCGCCTTCTTTTCGTTCTACAATCGCGTGCGGCAAACTTTCGGCGCCGCCACCATCGATTTTACGCACCGCCGTTATTATATGTTCCCGTACCCGCGCCAAAACGATTTCGGCAATATCGCGCGCCTTTCCATCGGAGATTTTCCCAAATCGTCGTTTCCGGCCCCCCCCCTTGAGGACGTGCCCGAAATTCGCTTCACGCCAATCAAATCTACCGCCGTTCGCCTATTTTCCGTCCCGATTCCCGTTCGCCCGCC
This sequence comes from Geopemphigus sp. TES_GeoC_2020, assembly GCA_025469175.1. Lineage (NCBI taxonomy): Eukaryota > Metazoa > Arthropoda > Insecta > Hemiptera > Aphididae > Geopemphigus > Geopemphigus sp. TES_GeoC_2020. Next base: position 38,222 of record JAIPRN010000940.1, on the reverse strand, counting down.
GCGTTTCCGACACAACTTCCGTTCGAATTATCGGACGCGCGGATCATTTACTAAAACCGCCTGTTTGTATGTCGCAACCGTCAAATTTCTAACGAGCTAATTTCTATTTCGGTGTGCCGCGAAGTCCACCGAATTAGTTGGAACGTCCCCCGACGTTACTTAGAGACGTTCAATTTCGTTCGATGTTATTACGCGCGTACCCAAACTGTATTTAAATCGTTACTTAACAATACGGTAGTTCGCGAAAAATCGACGGCAGAACGCTTTAGAGCGACCCAAGACGGTTTTTATTTTTTAAATAAACTCCACGAAGTTACGAAGATTTTTCTCAATTTTCAAAATATAACTTTCGACTCGACCGAGTTCGTTTCGTATTTTCTTGATTAACCTAAACCAAGTGGAATACGCGAACTGTCCATATGGTTGCCGTTCGGCGGGTATTACACGCGCGAATCGTTTACGAGGAAAACATGTTTTTCTTTTGTCGATCGGTCGTATCCAATGCCGAGTATATAAATGCTACGCAAATTACGTCGCGTCGTTGTACGATATTACATATATATATATATTTAACGTTATCGGTAAACGGCGCGCGCGAAAAAGAGCGAACGAGAGCGAGTAATAGAATCGGAACGTTTCGTAACGATTGTGGCGAGAATAGCTAAAAATTACGGTATCGAGACGTACGAATATTCCGACGAATAATTCCGCTTAATTATTAACGGTTATTAACGATTTGTTTTACTGGGCGATACGTAAATAACGATTTATCGTTTTCACGTTTCGTTCGTACGCGAAAAATACGTACCGATAGGTCGAAATTGGTTAGTAATAATTTTCCGGTACGTTTATTTTCGTTAAATCGACACGCGTTACGATCGTCAAGTGTCATCGTGCGCCGAATAATTCGATAACGAGGTAACGCAATAATAGTAAACCGAACGCGTCACCGACACGCCATTACGTCAATATTGATTCGGATTTTCGGTAAACAACGGTCGAAATTACGGACGGATTACGCGCCGTCCGTTTCGCTCGATTATAATTTCGGCCCTTCCGTAACGGCCGTAGTGCCGTCCGTCGGTCCGTTGAAAATGATTTAGCTAGGCCGAATGGAATTCGTCGAATAATCGTCGGTCGTGTCTTGTGTTTGCCGTTGTTTCGCGTGGAACGGTCGGCAAAACTTTAAACGAGCGGATAATCGCGATTTCGGTAAAAGACACGCGCGGGGAATATTTATGAGAAACGACGCGGGATCGGAAGGAAAAGAGTACTCGAATCGTAACGAAAAACGTATTCGAAGATTAGGGGGGGGGACGTAATTTTTAAATCGCTAGTAAAAGTCGACGGGCGCGCGTATATACTAGAAAGCCGAACGAATTCGCGTCGACGGGCTATACACATTTTTTACGGGACGCGCGCGTTTATTGTACCGTAACGGGTTTTCGTTTGTTTTTGGCGCAAACGCGCGTCCGAAGGCGCGGTGTCCGACAATTTCTCTTTACCGTACGCAAATAAATAAATACGCTCCAACGGTTCGTCGTTAATTTTCGTACGGTAACGCCGACAGACAGAGGACGCCGCGATATTACGCCACGGCGCTAAAACGGAGAAATATTTCGTAAAATTTTCGCGAAATTCGGACGTAGGCGCGCGTATCGCTAAACCTAAGGCCGTGTTTCGTTTGAGCCGCGTGTTAAAAAAAAAACCGTAGACGCCCGTCGGTTTCAAAGAACTCGACGGGAAACACGGCGAATCCGAAATCAAACGTAATTTTGGTGGCCAAGGCCTAGTGAGGTCCTTGGGTTTTATCTAGCGGAAACTGCTCTGAACAAAAAAAAAACCGCGTGATAATACGTATTACGTCGGCGAACTACGACGTTAAACCCGTTTTGGTTCGGTGGCGGTCGTATTGACCGGTAAACGTATTATTATCGGGATAATACGAACGGTCCGATCGCGTTAACACGTAAACGCGAGCATTCCCGTCCTTGGAAGCGAATTCTGTTCGCGAAACGTCACAGTCGCGCGATCGCTTATAGACGCGAATATTATTATAGAACCGAAAACGTCCGAGAAATGTATTCTCGAATACGTCGGATAGACGCGGTGAAAAGAGACACGTTTGAATATACGAAAAGAACGTTCTCCGACGGTTATTCGCCGTAACGCGCGCCGCGTGTGTTGTACGGCGCGGCTATACTACGCGTAAAAAACCGCGGCCGGGAAACGAACGGAATGGAACGAACGTCTCAATCGGCGCGTCCCGCTCGTATCATCAAACAACCGTGGAACGTGGCGATCGTCCGGAATCTACGTGACGGTCTCGTGTATCGGATCACGCGGAATTACGGCCGGACACGTTTACGATCGAAATAGGCGAACGCGAGGACGGCCCGTACGCGCTTTGGTGACGTACGGAAATATCGCGACGATCGAAATACGAAAAAAAAAAACGAAACAATTTTTAAACGAAAAAACAAAAATTTACGACCGCGACGCTCCGACGGACACCGGATCGCGCCTAAGAAAAATCGTCCGGCGGACTTGAATACTACGACGACGTGCCGGATGATTTTGCCGAGGTCGGCGGTTTTACGACCACGTGCGTTACGTAAGACACTAGCGAATGTGTCTACCGCCGTGTGTCAAAGTTCAATATCGGAGAATTTTAACGACGGCAATTAACGCGGCGTTAAAAACGTTCGTCTCGATTAGTCAATAAAACAGGAACCGGCGTTAATTGCCCGTGAAGTCAAAGACGGGGCAATTCGCGTGTCGACGAATTTCCACGCGGTGAGCTCACGGTTCGCTCGAAAATCGACGGTGCTCGAATGTTCTCCGTTCCTCCGGCGAGTAACCCAGATACCGTGCATTGTTACACAGCTCGGTAACGACGTAAGGTGGTACGACTCGACGGCAAAACGACGATCGCTACTAACGAGGTCGGGGGCGGCCATTTGGGACTTGTACGTACGTCGTATTTATTTCGTATTCGACGGTGCCGTGGGTGGCGTTTCGAATTGCCTTACGACCGTAACGATAACGACGACGTTCTGCCGTAATTATTCCGTCGTTTTCGACTTTTCGTCGTGCCGCGTAAATAAAGACGTTCCTTAGTTCCACCGTTCACCTACCGATTTAACGCGTTTAATACTTACAATAAAAAGTCGACGGTTTAACTTTCGTCCGCGTCACCGGATGGTGACACCCCGTTGTTCAGTTGGGTACGCTTCTTAACCGAAGAAAAGCCGACGGTTTTGCGACGGCGATCGGGTTCGGACTGTTTATCCGGCAAAACGTGTTCGATTTGCGGACACCGACGAGGAGCACGTCGGAGGATACGAATAAACGCGTAACGGGTTTTTCAAAGTTTTATCTCTATATTTTTCGTCATATAATCAACATTATCGTCATCAATCGTTTGTTACAAATATATTATACTGCAAATGTGTATCGTCTTATATATACGAATATATATATATATATCGTATACATAATCGAACGTGAGTGTGTAAGTGTATGGTGTGTATGTGTGTGTGTGTAATCGTGACAGTGTGTCGCGGTGATTATTTTTCGTTTTTTTTTTTACATCGAAAAATACGTGTTCGACGTGTGTTACATATTATCGTAATGTGTGTATTTTGTATGCAGTTTCGTTCAACATTCACGCGCATTCGGATATAACATTAAGTTTCTATTATATTAATAAATAGTTAATACGACTCGGTTTTTTTTTTTTTTAATATAGGAACAATACGGGCTTATTTTGTCAGTGCTCGGAATAGAAATTATTCTGTAACAAGAAACGCTTTACAACGATTACGCGTATCGTTTACATAATAACGATTTCGCCTAACGTATAAATAGCCGAAAGAACAGAGAACGAGTTCGGGACGTTCAATTTTTAAATCGAGCGCTCGTTTTTCTTTTTGTTTTAAATTTCATTTTTACCAAACTATCGAAATTAATAATGATTAAATTATGTTCTTTAGTAATAATTACGCTATAAATAATAATAATAATAATAATGATAATGATAATAATAATGCTATTAATAATAATAATAATAATAATAATAATAATAATAATAATAATAATAATAATAATAATAATAATAATGATAATGATAATAATAATAATAATGACGATGAGAATAATAATATTAATAAATAATTTTAAAAATAATCGAATAAATCAAAAGTATTTAATCCATGTACATATTAAACGTTATTCGTAATAATCGCTAATCGTTAAGTCTACCAAATAAATTTGCCCGTTTTTACGTAGAAATCCAGAAATACGTCGCCTATATACTTTTACGTTAAAAAACGCTACAATCGGATAATTGATACTCGTATAATATATATATATATATGTGTGTGTGTGTGTGTGTACGATACAATTCCGGGAAAATTGAAATGATTTATATTACAGGTGTTTTCCGCTGAGCGGATTGGACTATTCCGAGCACTGATTGTGTTTGGTTGTCTTACGTTAATTAATCTGTATATCGCCGCGGTATATATTACGGTTTGTGAAACGTTAAAATTTAATCGAATCGTTTTTTTTAACGAAACGGAAAAAGAGAGAGAGAGTGAGAGGAATCGAAACCTTGTCGTAACGTATAACAAAAAAAAAAAAAAACAATAGTACGTATAAGTTAAAACTAATTCAACAATCGCAAAATTACTCTATCATAATATTAATAGTAATATATATATATATTAAATAGTTATTATTATCGTCGTTTAATACTTTTATTGTCTGCTGTCGATTACATTTATTAGGAAAAGAGCGTTTAATAATTAGTGCGGCGGTGTCGGTACGTCGTAAATTGATAATTTCGTAACGAATTAATAAAACATACGAACGCGTGTAAACGATAATTTTTATCGTCCTATTATCCAATAGCGGTTATAATACGATACGTATTATCTACACGTACGTTATCTGCACGTTTCGGTTCTAAATCGTTATCGTTCGCAAAAAAAGTTGACCAGCAGTCTTGTGTATGTATTTTTGTTCGTGGTCCGAAAATGTATAACGGTCGTATCGTAATACGCGATACTTTTTATTAGAGGGTTCTTTTTTCTATCATTATCGTTTTTACCGTCGTCGTCGTTATTATTATTATTATAAGAATACACTCGGGGACACTTCGTGTAAGACTATATGGATCGATAATAATAATAATAATAATAACGACGGTAGTTATTATTATTACGTTACGTTTACGTTACGATCGTTTCTTCAATATTCACCCTGCACAGCTGATTATCTAATTTATTAGTAATTCAATAATAATAATAAATAAATAAAAAAAAAAACGATAAATAAAATAAATAATAATGAAACTTATCTAATAATTTGTATAATAGTCGAACGACAAAATAAAACGGTATTAGGCAGCGGAGAGGGCGGAAGGGTTATACGTGGATGCGGTGTGTGTGTGTGTGTTATACGATATAACCGTAAGTCCCGAATTACCGTATATTACGTGTATTATCACAGCGGTGGTAACGATATCGAGGGACTCGACTGTTTCATCGACGATATGTCGATGGTCAAACGATTGTGGTTCGAAATGGAGAAAGTCGCCGTGGCCGCTACTGCCTCTCCTCTCTAGGTCGAACGAACGTTTAGGTGTTGTCCCAGTCGCGTTCGGGTCGATACGTTCGCGCCGGCGTTCGTCCCCCGTCCCCAATTCACCGGACAAATGACCGTGGAGCAGCGTACGAAGGACGCAAAACGCGAGCGCGGGTTGTCCGTCAACGAAATTCGTCGTTTCCGGTTGTTTTCGGTCGATATACAATATCGGTTACGCGGTTAGAAAGGAGAACGATCGGACCGCGAGAACCGAGGGACCGGACGAGACTACTCCGGCTATTCGACGACCCAGCCTCGCGCCCGAAACCCGACCGCGGTTGATTCCTTCGGTCTGATCGCGGCGGACAAATGGCCCGAATTTCACGACGACGCGTTCGGTAACGTCCACGGACGGCGGTTTCCTCCATCCAAAGTGTACGGTTATCGTTTTTCCGACCCCGAGCGGAACGTCTAGTGTGATCTATAGTCGGGCGAAATACCCGTCCTTGGGCAAATTGCGCGGTGTCGACGACGGTAACCAAGAAGAAGAAAAACCGATCGTCCCGCGCGTTTTCACTCGAAATTATCGGCTACGATTGTCCGCGAAACGACACTGGCCGCCAGCCCACAAACATCCACGTAAGTGATCCCCGAGCCTAAGACTACTTAGACGACGAATAATGATCGCGGGCCGGGCGAGAGTGTCCGTGCACCGTGAAATAGTCTTCGGTCGCGCGACAAACGCGGCGAGAAGCTACTTTTTGAATTAATAATACGCGCGTAATATTAACGCTAAATAAACGACAACGCGCGATACCGCCGTACGTTTAACGTGTTCTACGTAATTATTGTCTTGGTAAATTTCGTTTCGTCCCCTAAACACCGCGAGCGCCGTCGCCGAGACTACCACTACCGTGGTCGTCGTCGCCGCCGCCACCGCTAACGCTATTGCCTCTAATAGCACTACCGTCGCTGCCAATTATCGTCCGCGCGTACCGACGACCGCCGTCGTTGGTCGGCCTCCTCCGTTTCCGCCGTCTAGTCTTCCTCCACCACCAGTCTTCTGTTTCGTTAAAACTATTGTCGTCGCCGTCGCCGTCGCCAATCACAGCCACCTGTCTGCGGCCACGGAAGCCGCTCCGTTCGACGACGAGCTTTTCTGTGCCGCCGCCGCCGCCGCCGCCGCCACCGCCATCGCCGCCGTAGTCGCGATCAGACCGATCGCGGCCAATGACGTCCGCGGTACCGTTCTCGGCCATTGTCCCGTTGTTGCCGTTATCGCAACGGCGCACGTCGTAAGAACAACAAAGTAGCCCGTCCTGTGCGCGAAAAATAAAAGAAAAAAGGCCAACGTTTAGAAACGGACGGAAAACCCGTTAACGGCGTACGTTTGGTTTTCGTAAGGAAAACGCCGGACACGCGCGCGATTTCGGGACGGACGATCGTTAATTACGTCGCCGCCGCCGCGGTTACGCGTAATATATTAAAAAGATCGGGGCTCGGATTCGCGACTTTTCCGTTCGTTCGGGTTTTTCGTGACGCTTTCCCGGCTACGAATTTCCAGTTCGTAAACCGGGAAATAGTTTAATTGTCGACCGTTTTATCGAACGACGTTCGTCTATTTGTCGGGCCAATTCAAATCCGATCCCGATATTTATAATAATATCGTAATATATATATATATATATATTTATAGACCAGCGGTTTTCAACCTCAGTGTACGCTCCACACTGAGAACGTGCGATTCATCTAGACGCGTATGTATAAGCTTGGCACGTTCGTTTTGGTGGCCGGTGGACGACGTCAATGGGTGTAAATTCCAAAAAGTCGATTTTATAATTTCGAAAACGTCGTTTCGTTTTGGAATATTATATTCTAACCTAACGTAACCCCGAGGGCGCTACGGATCGGTATATAGTTTTGGAATTTCGGAAATCGTACGCTACGGGACGTAAACATTACTTTAGGCCGGGGCGCGGAGACAATCTACGTCGCGTCCGTTTCTCCGTCGTTTGTCCGTATTACGGAATTTTTAAAAACGTCGTTTCGTTCGTTCACGTATTTCTCGACCGCTAACATATAACGACGTCCGCAACGTCGGGTGGATATTATTATTATTATTGTTCGTCGCGGAGTCATAAAAAAACATGGTCGAAGACCGCTGGTACATACGTATATATATATATATAAAATACGAAATAAAAGTCGTCAATATCGACGGTCGATTAACGTATAACCTAAAATAATATAATTCGCGCGCCGTCTGTTAGTGCTATAGTGTTACGTGAAAGCCGTTTGAATCGTGCTAGGTGCGAGCTTTAATAATACTACAATCGTTCGTCGCGTAGAACGGTACCGTGTTAGGGCTAAGTTTTTGGTGATGCGTCGTGTTCGTCCGGTTCGCGTCCATTTTTCCAGGTTTTTCGCGACGCGGCCGCCGTAATTTAACGCGCGTTCGTCGTCCGGCGACACTCGTTAAAAAATCAACCGTCTACGGACGGACGTGGAAAACCGTTCGATAGTGTCCCGCGCGTGTACGACCGATTAGGCGCGGTCAAGTAGAACGGCGACGGGCCGCCGCGTTCGTAAACGACGCGATAATCTGTTCGGCGTGTTTTATAAACGCGGTACATAGGGACATACGCGACATTATTTCGCCCGTTGATTACCGCGGTATTCCGTAATTTCGTATTAGCGGAACCGCGCGCGAAATATTTTCGGATTTGTGACGCGACCCGACGGGTGGTCAGGCGACGAATTCGAAAACTGTGTACGACCACAAAAGGCGGACAACGTCCCGGGCGGTACACACGCGTTTTCGCGCGTTCCGGGGGGTCCACGTTCGTTCACGGTTTTCGGATACGTTCGCTTCCTATACGCGCCGTCAATTGTTTTCATTTACCTACGACTACGGATTCTCGTACGGGCCCGCGGAATTTTCGAATCCGACACCGGCGTGTGACGATCGCGCGAATTTTACACGTACGGCGAAGTGGAGAGACGCCGCGCGGCAGTAGGCAATGGGTGAACATATTGTGCCTCCTCTCCCTCTCCCCCTACCATCCATTCGCCTACTCGCTTTTCGAAACGTCTTTCGAGCGCGGCGTCAAACGGTATCCTTTCGAATTACGGCGATCACGGCCGCCGTCGGGTGTACGTTCGTTATTACGATTAATCGTTTCCACCGGAAGTGTGACCGCCGTGTGTCACGCCGCGATTACGCGTGAATGGAATATCGAAACGGTGTCTCCTATCGTTTTGAACATCTTAACGCGGGGTGGAAAGTCGCGTCGTCCGAACGTTTCGATATACGAATGCATCGGGGCGATTCGAAAGGAATTTCGAAGAAAAAGAAATTCGAAATTTCGGGGCCGATCGTTTCTGGTGATCGGAATACCTCAACCCGTCTTGGTTAACGACGCGAAGAAGAGCCGGGAAAACAATTGCGCGGTCGTCGCCGGTAAAAACGTTAAACGCGTGTGTATATCGCCGAACGGGAGAGGCGCCGTATATATCCACAGCAAACAACCGTGGGCGGATTGACGAAAGCCGGAGAACTCGTAGTCCCAAAGGACTTAAACGGGACGGTCGTTGGTAATTAGTTCGCGGTAACGGAACGGGCGGGGAAAAAGTGAATTTTCGTTTTCGTGGATTACGACCGACCGTGACGACGAACCTAAAGCGTTCCCCCGTCACCGTCGCCGCCACCTCCCCGGGGGAAATCATTTTGCCGAACGCGCCCGAGCATAAAAAGAAGAACGGCGGCGAACCGTCGAGCGTTCGACGGTTACATTATTATTAATATTGTCGTCGTCGTTATTACTACGCAAAAACCGGAAAGGGGGAGGGGAGAGGGAGGGACACACACGGTGTTTGGACGAACGTGGTGCGGCGAAAACGTGCGAAATAAAGTCGGATCGGGACGTCCATACGTCCGGTGCATGCGTGCGGCGTTCATTTCGCGGGCGGGGCGTTCGTACGCATTAATGTGGCGGCGGCGGCGGCGGCGCGCGACGCGTTCGATGGATCGGACACGCGTCGACGAACCTAACCGGTACAAGCCGTTAGTAATGGAGTACGCGTGGTACGCGAATAGCGACGAAGAAAGCCGAAAGATATACACACACACACATACACACTCACACACATATATATATATACATATATATGCGCGCGCGCGTGTGTGTGTATAATATTATTCATTATTGGTTACAAAAAAAAAAAAACAAAAAGACGTGAGTTACCGATGCACACAAAACGCGTTATTGCTCACCGGTTGGGCGCAGTATGGCGGCACCTGAATGGAAACACACAAAACGTATAAGTATTAATCAACACGCGCGCACAATTATTCAATCCGTCGTCGCGTGCTTTCCGTTTTTAATTTTGCCGAAAAAATCGTCCGCAAAATCCGTTAAAATTATTTCGATCGACCGTCGGTCACATGCGCCACGGGGTTAATAGGTTGGATGCGTACTAAGTTCGGTTATACGACGGACAATTGGTAAACTTAACGTTACGTAAACCGGCCAATCAGCGTTATATATATATTTACTCTACGTATATACATGCACGAACAATTAGATACGTATTAGTTGTAGGCGTGGGGCGGTATATATTTCGTAGGTACCGTATATATACACGATTTCTAGAATCGACACGCGGCTGTGTCCCATAAGGGTGATGGACACGGAGGGGTTGTTCGATTATTTATATAAATATACGTACGTTACTGGCAACGTGTTCGTTAACGGTATTTCGGTCGAGTTTACAGGCTATTCGCTAAAAGCGAACGTTTAAAGCGAAGGTTTGCGTACTGCGTTTGCGGGACCCTCCTCAGCGCCCGTTAGTCGTCACGTCGTTCGAGGGTTACGCGCTAGCGAAGTTCGTCAATTTCGTCGCTCTCCGCGTTCCCCCGTAACGGCTGCGTACCACCCGTCCACCGGTAAACCGTATTGGGTACTCGGTACCCTTAACGGGACGGTTAATTCATTCGGCGAACGCGTTTCTCGGCGCACAATTTTCGAACGAATCGTATCTATATAATTATTGTAACGTAGTTCGTTTCGAATTTTGCGTTCGGTGTCTACGATCGTCTTCACGACGTTTTCGTCTAACGTCTAGGTATACCGCGTATATACACCCGAATTATCCATATTGCCGGTAACGTACGAGACGCGTTCGCCAACTCTATCGTTCCGAAGACCCGACGAATCATAAAATCGTTATCGGTTCGAAACGGAATGAATTCGCGTGGTTTTCGAACAAACCGTTCGTCGGCGAACGTTGCTCGTAAAACGGCGCTAAAAAGCGTCCGAAACGAAAACGGTCGGCGGTTGTCCATGATGGGTGATCGATCCTCGGGCAGGACGCCCGTCGGCAGATCGTACCATAGAACCTCATCAAACGGACCATTGGATAAATCGCGGAGGACGGTCCGCGGGATCGGGGCGCGTGTTGCCATCTCGGCCCACGACGTCGGAAATTCGGGAACGCGCGGACGAAATGACGACACCCGTTCGTTTTCGAATACGGCGGCATAGATCTTTCGTGGCCGGTAATTCGACAATTTTCGAACACGGAGGAATCGTAACAACGACGCCGCACCGTTCGAAATCGGCAGCGCACCGGCGCGATTTCCGCAACCCTTACGGCGCTCGCCCCGTGCACGGAAATATCGTTTCCCGTTATTTATCGTGTCGCCCGCGAATATATCGGAAACGGCGTGACCGTATCACGGCGTCGTCGTCGACGCGTCGTGGACCTAGCGCGTAACAGCGGTAAGCGGATATTTACAAAATACAATCGCGCACGCGCGTTTCATTCGGCTCGGGCCGACAAACGTATCGCTATTACGCGGAGCGAAACGGTCGGCGTTCGTCCGCTCCTATCGTCGTCACCCCGTTCGTACCTTGCAATCGCACGACGTGCACATGTCCACCGGGTCGTCCCAATGGGCTCCCGATTGATAGACGCGTCCCTCGTTGAAACACGGCCTGCCCGCCGTCCCTGCAGCGGTGCCGTTATTATCGTTATTTTCGTCGTCGCCGTCGTCCCGGCCGCCGCCACCGTCGTCGTCTTCGTCGTCATCGCGGCCGCCGCCGTCGGCCCGACGTCCGTCGACGTGCCGTAAACACGGGTCGGTCACCGTTACCGCGATCGCGGTCGGCATCGCCGAATGCGAGGCGCCGCCGTTCGGGTCGCACCTCGGCGCGCAACAGTCGGCGAACGACGTCGCTGCCGCCGGCGCCGCGGAGTAGTCCGCGCAACCGGACGACGTGCCCGTCGCCATCGTAATCGGCGGACACTGGATACGCCAACAATCGATCTGGCCCAACTGTAAAATTTCATCGTAGATTTGCATTTTTCGTTCGTACGAAAGTAAAACGTTCTCGGCCCACCGCCATCCATCCAGTTCGACGACGGGTAACCGAAACGCGCGATTAACGTGTTACGAAACAAAACCGTTTTTACGTTGAAAGTAGCGGCGGCTACAATCGTAAGCCCCTAACCTACCCCTGTCCAAATACCTTTCCGCCCCATTTCACTAACATACACACACACGGTACGTTCGATACATTATACGAGCTTTTTATTATTTTTCCACACAACTCTTACGTATTCCATAAACAGTTACAATATCAAGCGTTCGAAAACTATTTCAACGTTAACGGGGGTTTTTTTTTTTTTAATATTCGTTTAAAATCGTCTAGGCGTTGTTCCAAGGATCCTTCCCCGCGTAAGTATTTTCGGATATCGGTAATGTCACCGAATATTGCCAATACCGTACGGGCCTAGTGGCATCGATTTGTACCATTTTCCCGGACGCCGTCGACCCTGGTCGAGCGTTGTAGCGTTTAAGTCGGATGGACGTATTCGTGAAAACCGAACGGAATAATACACCTTCGGAGACGGCGTATTCGAAATTTCCGGAGACGCTACGGTTACGTTAGGTTAGGTCGATATTTGGGTTCGGGCGACTGCCTAATATATGTAATCGGGAAATTGTCAAAGAAAAAAATTCGTCGTCCGGCGATGTCGACTTGTCGTGTGTGGGACGACGGATGGACTCGTCTGCCATACTGGCGGCACTCACCAAACATTCGCACGTCTGACATTGGTAAATCCATTGCTGGCCGCTGCGGAACCTCACGTTGGCCAACTCTTGGTGGGCGCACGACGCTTGGGCGTCGCAATGAGCGCAGCACGCCGACCGCACGTGATCGCCATTCGCGCAATCGCATCGGGCGCGCGCGCAACGCAAACGTCCGCCCGCGCAAGTACAGTTTGTGCACTCCTCCGGTACCAGCCACGCGCCGTCTTCCACTTCGGTCACCACGTTGTCCACGCCTCTGTGCAAACAGCCTGCCGCAAAGAAAACCGAACCGGAAAATATTGGTTAGGTAAGTTAGGTAGAGTCGGTGATGACGGCGAAAAGGAGGTCGCTGAGCGCGAGAGACAATCCATCGCTCGGGTGGCTCCGTCACGCAGACGCGGTATTCGAAGGAGGAAGAGGAGGAGGAGGAGGAGGAGAAGAAGGAGGACGGCTGACTGACGTCTCTACTTAGTTTACGTTGTATTTTTTTTTATTTAGTTCAAAAAGAATATGTAAATGGACGGCACGTAACGAGGGATTCCTACCGTTCTTTTCATAATTTAATTCATTTGTATTTTCTTAAAGCGGTGGATGCTAAATGTGGCGTGGCGTGTCGGTCGATTTTCCTGACACCTCCCACCCGTTTTTCGGCGCATTACATTTACGTTCGACGTAAGGGACATAGAGTTGTATGGCGAGGGATAGTTCCGTCATATTCCCCGTAAGGACGATCGTTTAATTGTATTTTTGTATTTCGTTAAACAATAAACGACGGCGACCCGCTGTCTGAAGTACTGCTCTCAAGCGTTCTAGACAGCGGGTGCATTGCCGATTTAAAAAAAAAAAAAAGGTAAGTTAGTTGAATTGGAAGGGAGGGCATTTCCCGACGTGACCAGGTGACGCGAAATGGGAGTAGCGCCGTTCTTCTTACTCGATTTGCATTCCGACGACGATCCGTTGCTGCTGGTCGCCGTACACTTGCACTCGTACGAGCCCACCGTGTTCACGCACGTGGCCGATGGATGGCACGTGTGATTGTTAGTCGCGCACTCGTCGACGTCTACAACAACGACAATAATAATCGTATTAGTCGAGGCTCGTCTAAAATCCGTCAGTCCTTCTCATCCTCACGCTTCGGTCCGATCGCTAGTTTAAAAACTCCAAACATCGTACGTTGTAAACGCGTTTGCGGTAAAATAAAACGTTCGCGTAACCGGCATTACCTCGCACCCATACCCCAAAATAGGAGACGGCCCAATCGCGATCGATATTTGTCGTCAAGTGGCTTCTGTAAGGGACGCGGACCTTAATAACGACACCAACGCTCCAATTAGGTATCGTAAATGACCGATTACGGGTGTTTCAAATTCGATATTTCGGAATTTATCGCTCGGTGACAAGAGCGGCGCATTGGACATATGTCGTATTCTTTTTTTTTAAGAGCCCAAAACGCTTATACATATCTATAAGTGGTCTAACAACGGTTGTCTGTCCCAAATAAATCGATGGACAACGGTAACGCACGACTCGTAAACATTTCGAACATAGGCATTCGAACGGACGAAAGCTGAGGAAATCGACGATTAACTCGATCGGACGAAAAATACTCTCCCCCCTCCCACCTGTTGTATATAGTCGCGGAATATTTACGTTACCTTGGCACGTGGTACCCAATACGGGCGACCAAGTCGGTTCCAGTACGTTCGAGTCGCTGACGGTCGCGACGTCCGTGGTCGTGGGATACATGATCACGTTCTGGTAGCCGGGACTGCACGCGCAATAATACCATCCCGCCATGTTGACGCAACGGGACGACGGGCCGAGGCATCCGTGCGCCCCGGTGGCGCATTCGTCCACGTCCAGCTCGCACGCGGGCCCTTCGAACGCGTCCGGACACGAGCATTGGTCAGGGCGCGCGCATACGCCGCCGTTCAGGCACTTTTGTCGGCACACGGCTGCAACGATTGGTCGAACAACGTGAATAACGTTCCGGCGGAATTACGTTTCGTACTGTCCCCCGGCGAATTTCGGAAACCGCGCGCATTTTCCCCGGAACGAAACAAGAACGGTACAAGAGACGAACACGTATTTTCGTACTCGACGAATGACCCTAACCCGAAACGGTCGGTAACCCGCGATAAATTCCCGTCGGCCCGACCGAACGGTTAGGTTTAGTACCGACACGATTGTCGTTTTCGGGATAGTTTAACGGGCCAGGCGCGTACGTTTCGCTGAACTTTAATAGTAGAGTCCCTCGAAATTTCGTCCCGCGCCCGGTAAAACGCGGCACCCGAAGCGCCTACCCCGCCCGTAGATACGATAAAATGTCCGCTCACGTCTACAGGTATAGCCGTCTCCTTCGTAACCGTCCTCGCACCGGCAGCTGTAGCTTCCCGGCGTGTTCGTGCACGTGGCGTGTAAATGGCACGCCGACGGCGATTCCTCTTGTACGCTACACTCGTCCACGTCGGCGCACTCGAAGCTGTTCAGACGGGCGTATCCGGCGATGCACTGGCACGCGTACGACCCGGGCGTGTTCACGCACACGGTGGTGTTCGCGTCGCAATGGTGCCCGTTCGGGCCACCAACGTTGGCGCACTCGTTCACGTCTGCGTTATACCACGCGCGAGGTTATTATCGCGGTTACCGTACATATACCGTGGGTCAGGTCGATCGTATTGATACCCGGGAATTTACGTACGAGTATACGCGGTTTCCCTCCCCCCCGGAAATCGTACCTTAATCCGTTAGTTGCCCGGCCTAACGATCGCCGTAAATCCGAACGACGAACCGTGGCGTCGTTTCCGCCGCGGTATACGATTCGTCTTCGGAACGTAAATTACGTACGTGGGCCGGGGGTTAGGTCGCCAATGGCCAAGGTACGATTTTGACGGGGGGGGGAAGGACGAATATCCTTACGCGAGACATACGGTAGGCGAGAATCGGGTATTTATCGATTCCGCGGGGAAGGGAATTTTTCAAAGCGAAACGTATTCGTTTACGAAATAATAATTTGTAAGTGTAAGTATACCTACTTCGCGCGGTATATTACCGGACCACTCGGAAGGCCAGGCAGTAGGCATGGGGTCGTTCGTTTAAAGTTCGCCCCCGCGGTGGATCGAAAATTATCGATTTGCCGCCAAACGCCACCTGGGGTATGTAATAGTTGCAAGGAACGACGAAATGTCGTGTAGGAACTTACGTACGAACGGATTTTTACCAGTAATATGTCTCGCGCGCAGATACCTACCATGACCTAAATAATAAAATGGCGTGTTTCGGGGGTCGCAAATTACATTTTTACGTTTTCGCTTCTTGTTGGTTTTGAACGTCCAAACAATTAACGTTCGCTCACTTAAATTCGTATTTCGAATAAAAAAAAAATAATACTATCGATATATAGTTTAGAGTTCCGGGTATTTGCATATTTATTCTAGTCAATGAAATTCGTTCCGTAATATACTGGCGATCGAAAATACGTTTTTTTACTATCGATTATCGTTACGAGGCTTTTCGATATTTTCGGTCCGATTCCCCCGTTTACTATATCGTATTTTACGGCGTACTCGAAACGTTAAGAACTCGACAATAATATTTTTCATAAATTTTAAAGAAAACATTCGCGGATATTGATAGGCGCGCGTAGTAAACGCTGGATTCGTAAGAAATGACCGCTATTAGTTCGTTTTTAGTAATTTTACTAAACATTTTAAGCGAACAAATAAATAATTTAACATCGAACGACGCGGAAACGTACGACGTTAGAACATAATATACGTTAGAATATAGTGTTAGAAAAATTAAATATTTGCGACCACACACATTTAGCCGAAATCACGCCATTCCTGTGTTACGTTAATACGGTGCTCGTCTCGCGTCAAATGTTAGGATACCCAAAACAGTTGGAAAATAAATTAGGCGGTTACGCGGCACGTCGTTTTTAGGCTTTCGGTTTTGGGGGTAATCCGAAAAATCGCGGGGCATTCGAATTTCGCCAATATTCGATTATACGTGGGCGGGATACCGAATAACGGATTATTGTATCGTTAAACAATAGGTAGCGCGAATTTCCGATAATTTTCGTAAAAGAACGACGGAAAATTAAACGTAAAGTAACGTGTTTGAAACGCCGACCGAATTCCCCTTGAACTACGGTATAGTCGGTGTACATGAGTGGGGAAAATCGCGTGTTTCAAAGAAAAAACCGAGCGTTCTGTACGCGACTCGGACCAGCCTTGGGAAAAGATGTTGTTCTCGTGGTCGAGACGGTATACCCGACACGTTTTTGTGCACGAGGGTGGTGTTATTTTCGAAACGGGACAATAGGCCGAACAATAATTTCCGCCCGAACGTTTTTCTAAAACGATATTCGTTCCGTAGATTCTCGGAAGTCCCCGAGGATTTTGGAACGTACGAAATGTAGCGGAACGGTAAAAAAAAACCGGGCGTCTACAGGGACGTATAATATGGTTCGTCACATAATAGACCGACGATTGTGGCCGCGCGACAGGAGGCGTCCGGCTCCGAATGACCCGGAACGCGTGTTATTGTAGTATTTCGCTAAAATCCCAAAGACGCTATCGACGGAACGGCGCCGCTGACGAGCCCGGTTCGTTAGTCGGCCGACCGTGTTTGGGGGTGGTCAACTATGGCGCGACTGGAAGGTAACGATTTAGGCGTTTCCTAGAATAATATAGCACGGACAAAAGCCGTCAACGCCCGACGGCCATAAAAAAAAAGGTATCGTCGTCGAGAGCGAAAAAAAAAGTACGTTTTTATGGTATCCTGTGTATATACGTGTTAGGTGTAAAGGAAGACGGTAATTGCGGCCGTGGCGGGGGATCGTCACCGCGCTCCATTCACGCGGTAGTTCTTAAGAAGCGCTCGGTTTTCCGAACTATCGTGAATTGGATTCGGCGTACGGGATGGCGAGATAAAACGACGTGGTCATACGCGCCTTTTCCATTAAGGAAGATTGTCGTCGCGTACCAATTGTTCGCAATAAACGACGGCGACACGCTGGACCGAAGCACTACACTCACTGGCGTCCCGGCCAGTGAGTGTATATGGTCGGAAAAAAGCAAAACGGCTGGGTTAGGTAACACGGGGACGAGACGAGTACCGCATTGTCGTTTTCTAACGTCGGCCGCGTTACTGGCGAACGCGTCGAGTATTATCACTATTATTTATTTAAACAATTCGTCGAACGATTAGTAGTAGTTACCGTCGCATTTCGTTCCGTCGCCGAAATAGCCGTTCGTGCAGGCGCATTTATGCGTGGTTTTTAGATTGATGCACGTAGCGTTCGGATGACACAAGTCACGGCCACCCCGTGCGCAATAGTCCACGCCTGCGTATAAGCGTTAATTGTTAACACACGCGCACAAAAACACGGTTAAACGTATTATTAGGTTATTCAAACAAGATGCAATATTATCGGTGCGTTACGCGAAACTCGAGCGACGTCGTTTTTTCGTTTTCGGAAATACGCCTTTTTTGGAATACCCAGTTTCGCCGTTCGGTCAATAGCGTTTCGGAACAGTTCCGTCACCCAACTCGTCGTATGCCGGCCGTTCGGCTATTTCGCCGTCAAACGTCCGCGCACGTGTCCGTCGATAATACCCAAGTCGGTCGCGACGAGTTGTAAATTGCTTTTTCATTTCTTACGAAATAAACGCCATAAAACGAACACGGGCATTCGGCGCGTGACCGAAACAATGATGAAACCACCGGCCCTTACGAAACCCAAACGAAAGGGTCCCGGACCACGGTGTTCTCAGGGATTGTTGCCCTGTCCGTGCCGGTTTTCCTTTCCCACCCTCGTCGTCCGCCACGTTTACCGGCGAACAATCGGCCGGGTTCGTTTAGTTCGGCGCGTTTTCGAACGTACAATACGACTATCAACGATGTGGCGTATTCGACGTGAACTGTCACCTAAACGGACCGCTCTAACGGCTACGCGCTCACATTTGACGCTCGCGCGTTAAACGACAATTATTCGAACCGATCGTACGATAAAAAAGTCAAAACGAAAAATAAAACGATACTTCCGTTGACGCTATTACGCGAAACCGAATTTCGGTGTTAATTCAACGCTAGCGGCTACTATTGTATCATAAACGCCATGATTAGCGTAACGTTCAAATTTGTTAGTAAAATATTATTAGTACGGAGTGCTCGGCGAACGAATCCGATTCGTCTTTACCGCCAATGTTCCCACGCGTGTCGTATGACGACATAACAAACACTCTCAATGGGATTTACGGCATTGCCGAACAACACACGTGCCGTCGTTGGTTTTCGCGCATGGTCTCTATCCTTTACCGCACCACGTGCGTCAGTCCAGCCGTCCATCGTCGCCGTCGACGGCGGCCTAACGTGTCGGGGTTGGAACTAGACGAGAACATTTCCGTACGCCGGAAACGGGAGAATATATAAAAATGACCCTAAACACGCCCGGGTCCGACGATAATTTACGGTCTTAACGGACGGCAAATTCGTCGGTCGGAATACGCAGAAGCGTTTCAATAGGTTCGTTCGCGGTAACGAAATACCGGTTATTTCGGATATTGGAAGACCTTCCCGATTCGGCGAACCGATCCACGGCCATTCGAGTAGCGTTTTTTTTTTTTTTTCAAAGAAACGGCCGGCGTACGACGTCGTTTCGAAATTTTGCTCGTTCGTTCGGAAATATCGCGACTGGCGGCCGGACATCGGTCCAGTCACGGCGTTTGCTCACACGTTCGCCCGGTGAATTGATCGCGTACGTTTAGCGAAACTTTTACGTGAGCGCCTGTATACGTGTTCACGAAATCAACACGCGCGCGTTTCGTTTCACGCGTTTCGGAATTAATTCGATACGAGCGCGTACCATTCGTTCGTTATCTCGTCGGTTTCAAAAATAAAACGACAGTGTCCCCCCCCCTTCCCGGTAACATAATCCCGGACACGTGTTCGTCACAGTTAACACTCGAATAGTCCAATCAATTGGCAACGTTATATCGAAAGCCATATTTTCAACCCCCTGATAACTTGAAACGATAACGGTGGCCACATGCGTTACGCGTTTTTTTCGTCGGACAAAACATGTGGCGTATACGTGTCTTATATTTCTTCGCCAACCTGTACGGGCAGCACGCGCACGAATGTGGACGTTCGTATTTCAGTAAAAAAAAGGGACAATACTAATTATACGTGGTACCGATTTCGAATGTCGAAACGCCACCGATCGTTTGTGTGTGGTGGGGTAGGGAAAACACCTAAGCATCGATTTTAACGGTTTTCATAATTATAGAAAAGACGCGTCGAAATTATTACGGTCGATTTGAAAAAGTGTGTACGTTTAAATCGTGTCGGCGGAATTCGACGATTAAGAAGCCGAATAAACATTGGTTTCGTATGTCCAACGATCGTTTTTTTTTTTTTTACTATTCTACCGAAAGGAGTCACAGTCTCAGTTACAACCGTATAACGTTTGGTATTTTGGGAGTTGAGCATATTTCGGATCGTGACACGTTACGTTAGGACGAAATGAAATAGACAGTTTTACGTTGGTGGGTCAATATCGCGCGTCGTCCGGACGTTACGTCCAATTTTGACCGAAACGAAAAGCGCATTTATTGGATTCGTCGCGTTCGACCCGAATTGCTAACGCAGAACCAATTTAAACGTTTGAACAACGCGAGTATTATTCGGTAACGGCGTTTTTGTTTTGACGGGTTTCTTATGCGCGCGCGCTCAAAAACGGTTTTATATGTTTTTGGTATTCGTCGTTTCAGTAAACGACTAAATTATTATTAGTATGACCGCGAAATCCGTTAGTTCTCATCAACGACGACTAACGATCATCATTCGCGACTAGTTATATTTTCGATAAATTATTGTTCGAAAACAACCCTTAGAACTTGCATACATATATATATATCTACTCGAAACAATCTATCGGCGGTAAATATTATTCAATAACGAATCCGATTGGGAAAACGAGTTCGAACGGAATCTACGGTAAATCTTCGAACGGTTCTATCGAAAAATCCGACGTCCGCGACGTATCGTATTATATTCGACATTTACGCCATCGAACAATTGCGCAACGGCGACCGAGCGTGGCCGTTCGTTTCTCGAATTCATTCGAAAAAAGGGAATATAAATAATTTTTCGCCCTCGATAATGTCGGTAAGGTTCCCGCGTACTAGTTTCGGGTACATACCAAACGCGCGCGTTCGGCGTCGTGGTAAAAAAAAAAAATTCGGAAAAACGGCGTATTCGAACGTAATTCAAACGCGTACCGTTCTACAACCTTCTACAAGCGAGGTTACGTATAAAACGCGAAAAACACAGCACAAAAAAACCAACGGCGTTCGCGCCCGAATTCCGTACCTGGACAAAATTTGCAACACTGGTCGGGCACGGAAAACTGCTCGGACACGTCGCAGTCCAGCGGCGGGCACTGGGTTTTCGAATCGATCTTGTCGCACTTGACCACCCCGTTCAGGCAAATGCAGCTCAGGCACGGTTCCAGGTTTACCGTGTCCCCGTGCTCGAACACGATGTCGCCTTTGGTCCGGCACGGTTCTGCGGAAAAAGCCGGGTTAGGTTGATCCTTTTAACAATATATAAAGGCCGGTGGCCGGCCGATACACAAACGTACTTTGGCAAGACTCGCAACATTCGCCCGGTTTCCGTATGGGGAACTTGCAGTTGACCGGCGGACATCTGACCGGCGAACACTCCACCCGGCCACGCTGCGCACAAGGCAATCACGGTTACGCTATAGAAACGTCGATCGCGCCCCGTCCGCACACATTCGTCCCCCCACACTCACCACGCACGTGCACGTCTCGCATTCGTGCTGCCACACCGACCCGTCGGCTTTCATAGCCGTGTTGTTGGTCCGCTCGTCGAACTGCACGCACGGTTTGCGGCACTCGCACGTCTCCAGCTCGGCGATTCTCGTTTCCGCCGCTTCTAGCTGCGCGCGGCGTTAAAAACAAAAAAAAATCGGAAACGTCCGCACAACGACGACAATATCAATAACAAACACGTTCGTTATCGGCGACGGTTCGGTACCGTTTCCGGAATGGCGGTTACCTTGTTACTCAGTTGGTGCACGATCTTGTTCAGGTTTTCCATCGTCTTCTGCATGGCCATGAACTGACCGCATGTCGGACACGACGTGTCCAAAGCGGGACATTGGACCCGTTGTCCGTCGGCTCCTCTGATCAATCGGACGTCCTGCAAAAGGCCCTGTGCACACACACACACACGTGATACGTTCGTTTCGATTTTCCCTTAATTTTTCGACGTTTTACTTTATTATCGACAAACGCGATCGATAATAAAATATAAATCGCGCCACGGAAAACCGAATCGTGGAGAGACGCGGTTTACAAGCGTTCGCCTTGCCCGTCGAAAACGGACGACGGGGAATATATAACATTACCAACGAGGGACAGCGACTAAGCGGTTTACGGACAATTTGGAAAGAATCTGTCGTCACACGAAACGACATTTCGTCGAGTCGAGCGTATCGCGCGAAAACTGAACGGCGTGCCACGTCGTAAACGAAACGTACAATCTTACGGCAATGTGACGGCATTTTTGGAGGACTACGGTTATTGATTGTCAGGAGAGTGACGTCGGGGACGCGTCGGTTCGGTGGTGTCCCACCAGTCAACGAGTAATGCCTAAACTTATCGAAACGACGGTGAATGGTCAACGTACCTTGAAAACCGAATGGACGCCTTTGTTACGCTGACCCACGTACAGGTCCGGCGATCCGGTGAAACTCGTGTCGGCCGGACCGGCGGCCAAAGTGCGCGTGTACACGAGCCGGCAGTCGACGAACAGACGGGCCTGAGACCCGCTCAGTGTTACGGCCATGGCGTGCCAATGCCCGTCGGCCAGACCGTACGCGAACACTTCGGTGTGCACGCGACGGCTGCCCCGGGACACGTAGTGTAGTCTCACTTCGTTTTTGCGTCCGCTCGACTCCAATTCGAAATATCTGCGAAAACCATACGGTAAATTGTATCGGACGAGTAAACGTCCGACGGTACACGACGCGCGTAACGTCCGGTGCCGTATAAACTTATTGAATAGCCGGCGGTTACGTTACCGTACTTCGAGATGATCGAGTGTACGATGTTATTTTTTATTTTCTAAACGTTTCCGCGATACGTTCGCGTACGTTCCGGGGGGAGGGGCGAACACCGACGACGTCCTCAAAAATACGTAAAACCGAAAATCCGAGAATGCGGAGTTGGTCGTATATTTCGCGATATTCCTATCGACGTAACCGGTGTTCGGGGTTTTCTATTTTTTTTTTGCGTTTCCGCGCGGCTATTCGTGGTACCTGTTGGAGTCGAGTGAGAACGACACTATGGATCCGGTGTTCGCCCGGTCCTGTTTGATAACCGCGGCTATGGTCAACTCGTCGGCGTCCCGCAACAGCTGGACGGCGCGTTTGTAGACGACGTCGGGAATTCTGAGCTGTCTGGACGCACCTACGACAGTAAATTTGTGCCGGGCGGCGGTCACGGAATATCCGGCGGGACACGCGCGATAATTACCTTGCATGCTGTACGCCGGCCTCAGTCGGTTTGGCGGGAACACGTCGAAATCGCCGTCCGATATCGTCACGAGCAGCACGCCCGTCGCGAAACCGTTGGTGCCATTCTTGGTGGCTGGGCCGCCGTTACGACGGTTGTAATATATTTGCGTAGTGGCCTCGAGCAGATCCAAAACGGCCAACGGCGCGTTGGCCTCGTTCGACGCGAAATAATTGATATTGTTTTGGGAAAGCGACGACACTGATTGGGTTAATGAAACACAAAACGTACGGTCAGTAATATTCGTCCGGCGAACGTCGTTGCCGGTAAGAAACGCGACGCCCGTCGCTAATACGGCGCGAATACCGGCGGGTTAAATAAAAAGCCGACTACGCGCGGAACGGCGCTATACAGTTCGAGTAACGCGCGCGGCCGGCGTATCGCGATATTTTCGTTAAAAATCGTTTCCTGAATTCGAAATCCGTTCGAAACTTACGGGCGTAAAACTACGCGAACATAAGTGGTTGAAATAAGTCCGTAGGGAGCGAATTTCACGGGCGATATTTTTTTATAATCGTTACGGGAAACGCGGAATTTTCAAATGTTCGTTAAAACGAACCGTGTGTAGAGAGCTCGGCGGGCGCGGGACGTACGTTATTTTCGTCGTCGCCATTCCCGACGATTCTTTGACGAGAGACTGAAGCGCATTGTGTGTTTATCGCGTTTCGGAATATTTCGACGAAAACGGGGGGGTGATGGTGGTGGGATTTATTCGCGTCACGGAGCACGCGCTTTTCGGGAGAACGCAATTTCGTTGTAACGCGCGCGCGCGCGCCCGTCGTGCTCGGTAACAATTCGTGTTGCGTAATACGGCTAAATCAAATATCGTCTTCGAATTAGGCCTCTCACTGAAACGACGAAAAGCAATTATCTTATCTAGCCCCGCGTACTTGTTTTCGACTCCGAGCGCGACGAAAAGGACATTTTCGTTATTTTTAGCGCGTATATCGAGACGTCATTCGACAAAAATTTCGTTATTACGCTAAGAATCTTTTAAATCCGTTTTTTTTTTTAAAAACTTTAAGCGTAGTAATATACTTAAATAAATCGCGAATACGTATATCTCGTAATAGTATAGGGAAAAAAATTATTAATTTAATTTTCGCGTATTTCATACGTAAGCGTTAATTTATTTTTTACTACTTTTAATCGAAAAAACTCGCCTATATATATATATATATACATACACGAGTTTAATAAAATAGGACGTTTTATCACGTTTACGTTATATATATATATATAAAAAAACGTTTTCGGTGTAATTCTCCGTGTGCGGTTATCGTTATAAATAATTTTTTTTTCAACCGCCCGTTTAGTAGATACGGTCGAATTCAAAATATTCGCGACGATATTACGAAAAAAGTAAATCGACTTATAATTTCGGAACGCAAATCGAAACGTCGATCGAACGCCGTACCGTAAACCTCTACGAATATTAGGTATACGCTTTTCACGTTATTGCCGTAAAGTATAGCGTGTTGTTTTTTTATTAAAAAATTACAACGCACAATGATTAGTGTTTGTGTAATGTTCTAAACGCGGAGCGTGGTTTTTTATTTTTTTATTTAACGCGCATAAGGTGTACACACACACACACACACACACACACACACACACGTCGGACAATAGCGTTTAATTGACGAACGGAACGAAGGGATACGTAAAAGGCGGAACTGTCGAAAAATGATTATCGACTGAAACGCAATGGCGACGACGGCGAGTATTAAATATCGCGGCGAATATGTCCGGTCCATTCCGTCCCGACGCCACCTTCGCTTTCCGTTCCACGTACGTCGCGTTAGGTGAATTTGAATAACGCGCGCCGCTGGAATATTTAAAGACACAGTGTGGCGGACCGTACGCGAGTATTCGATTTTGTCCCGACGAAACTGTCGTGTACCGGAAAAATCCGAAGGGAAACTCGCCGCCCATTACGAAAACGGAACGTTCCGCGAGAACGTTTCGGCGTCGTTTTTCACGCGTGTTACGATTCCCAAAAATACCGTTGAAATACGACAAATCGATACGAAAGAAAACGCGTAGCGATTATCGTTCGAATCGATTTCGCCGTGGAATCGTTTCCCGGATTCGAGCGCGCGTAATAATAATAATTGTCTACGCGCGCGTGTAATTCAATTCGACGCGGGGATTCCGGCGAACGTAATGTTTAATAATCCCGACTAGGCGATTTTCGAAACAAAAAGAAACCGGTACGCGAGTCGAACGATCGATTTCGACGAATAACTCGACGGACGTTCGCCGCAACACACGCGGTACCCCCATCCCCACACACACACACACACCCCCCGAAAGATTTGGTCGAAACGTTTTTCGGAACGTTTCGAACCGAAAATCCGGTACACGACGTACGTACACGTACGACGATAAAAAAATCGCGGCCGACCGAAAAACGTCTGCTCCACCCCCGCCACCGTATGCGCCCGTCGTTACGTTATACCGTTTACTAAGGACAATATTATCGCGACGGCGGCGAATCGTTCGATTTTTAAAATCCGTCCGCGCACGATAAACGGGAGAGTCGTACGAGAGACGGCCCGCCGGTCGTCTGCCGTCGGCTGGTTCGCGGACGGAAGATCGATAACGACGCGCGTCTTTTTATCGGGCCGCGCTTTGTCGGCGTTTTACGGGAATTTTTTTGTCGTTCCCATTGCCTCCTCCCGATTACTCGATACCGCGTCAATTAAATCTCGAATACGAAACAATATCCGTACGGCGCACAGACGTAATAACCGCCGACGTCACAATATACCGGGCTCGGATTCTACGGTACCACGATGTGGTTGCTCGTTCAGCGGGACGCAACGACGTCCGGTCGTTCGCTTATTTCCGTAAAACCGTTTTTCGGGGGGGTTTTTTTTTTTGGATTAATCGATTGATTTTGCGGCGGCCGTTAATTTCGCCGCCCGTCCCTCCGCGTCCGAAAGAAACCCGGCGAACCGTTCGTTTCCGACGACTGGTGTACCAACGCGAAACGAACGTACGCGCGCGCGCGCCCCCGGTTAGGTCGGGTATTTATTTTTCTAGTACGTTTCGCCGGACGGTCCGACGGGACAATCGGCCCTAATCTCGGCGGTCGTGGCGAAATCGATAAAAACGCCGCAGTATTCGGGACGTGCGTTTCGCGTACGGAACGTTATCGATCGTTATACGCTTGTGCGATACGCTATACTGCGGAGAGACAATATAAATTCTAGTGCGGCACGTTCCTCGGTATAAATTACAATAAATTACGGTCCGCTCATAAATACGTTTGTACACGCGTTACGTTTACACACGCCAGTCCGAAATTCTCTACGCCCGATAAAATTCGGCGATAAATAGATTTTCGTTTAAAACGCGCGACGCGACGCGATAATAATTCGTTAGGAAACCGTTTTTCGTACGTTCCGATTCTCGCGGGCTTTGTTTGCTTCCTAGTAATCAGCTCGAAGCGCGCGTGATATCCAAAGGAAACAAAATATAACGAATTCGATACGTATACCGTGCACGTACAGAGGACGCTCCGATATTGGCGGCGCGTTGAAAATCCCCGGGAAACGTTCTGCGCGTTATTACCGAATTTTCGAAAATAGTATTTTTTTTACGACGCCGGCGGTACCGCCGTTGCTGGACGATTTTACGTACGAACCGTTTAAGCGTATTGACGAGGTACGCGCGGAAATGGACTGGCCGGTTATGAATGAAATGTGACAGTCGAACGTTGAACGTCGAAAAACGCCAAACGAAAATCGGTCGGTTTTAGAATAGAGTTATCGAGCGCGAGGCGCTATTGTACCGTCGCAGAAATGACGAGATATTCTTAATCGACGGAATTCCCGTTCAAAAACGAATTGACCGAAAACGATTCGATCGATCGGAGAATAGCGCGTCCGTCGATTCGTTGTGTGTGTGTGCATGGAGGGGAGGGCGTTCGAAAACGAATAATAAAACGTTATTACCGATCTCGGAACGCGGTCACGGTCATACACGTCGTGCGCGCGCGGTACGGAAAAAAGCGAAAGATAAATTTAGGCGCGGCCGGCCGTACACGACGACGGTTAGGGCTGCCCCCCCCACACCCTGCCGCGGTTACCGCCGCTGCCGCCGCCACCGCCGCCGCCACCACCGCCGCCGTCGCCGTTACATCGATTTACGCGACGAGCCCTGGCCCGGCTATCCTGCGGCCGGTCCGTCGGTTTTACTACGGTCGGGCCGCGCGTCGTAATACGTTCTCGTGACGGGGTCGGTCCCGA
Organism: Geopemphigus sp. TES_GeoC_2020; assembly: GCA_025469175.1. Taxonomy (NCBI): domain Eukaryota; kingdom Metazoa; phylum Arthropoda; class Insecta; order Hemiptera; family Aphididae; genus Geopemphigus; species Geopemphigus sp. TES_GeoC_2020. The sequence goes on along the minus strand of JAIPRN010000940.1, from coordinate 10,674 downwards.
AAACCGAACTAATAAACGTCCCTCCCCCCCCCGCCGAACCGGGCGGCCGTCGAAACGAAATTCCCATTCCGGCGCGTCTGGCCCGTATTTAGTCGGAACCCTCGTCGGCCGGTTACCACGACGGCGAAATAGTCGCGGCGCACACACACACCGACCGATACAATACCGTATCCGACCTAACGGTATACGGACGACATAAATTCGGATACGGTCGGCTAGATCCCCAAAAGCGCTAAAACGATATTTATACGCGCGTAAGTACGCGGGACGATAGTGCGCGTTAGGATATATACGCCGCGTAGGATTACCGCGAGATCCAACAGCGACGCGTAACCACACCGGTGTACTAAACGGGCGCATATATATATATATATATATAGTTGCATCGTTCGCGTGCGCGAGTACGGTATTCGTAATAAAATATAAAGTAACTTTGTTATTTGTTTTTTTTTTGGGGGAAACGTTAAGGCGATTTATATGGTCCGCGTGACTCGACGTAAAGCCGTGTTCGTATTAAATTCGTAGACGTTTCCAACGGCAAAGGCCCGACACGTGAAAGCGTGTTGTCTCAATATCGACTTTTACCCGCGAAATAGCCGAACGTAACGCCGTAACGTGGAACCCTTTAAGTAAATACACCTGCTCGTCTTTTCGAATTACGTACAAAACACGTTCTCGCCGGTACGACGAAAACTGTCGTTCCGTTCTCGACTTTTCGTCGACCGTTCCTCCGGACGTCGAATGACTCGCCAACGACGAAATGTATCGGCCTAACGATACGCCAACCACTAGGTACGGGAACTAATCGCGAAACGTACCGACGAAACGCCGCGGTCGCGAATTTCGTTCCAAGATCACAAAAACCGCTCAAATTCGGTCGGGCCGTCGATTTTCGGCCGCGCGTTTGTATTAGGTGTACAAACGAATAATCCAAATTAACAGCGACGAAATCAATTTTAAATTAAACGGATTTTCCCGTTCTTTCGTAATTATACGTTAAAAATAACGTACAGCTTTACGGAACAACCGACACAGCCGTCCGAAGTATTCAGCTCAATGTAGAGTCGAAAATGGCAACAAACAAGGTGCGTATCTTTACGAATTTCAACAAGGAGAAAATGCCGCAAGAACTTTACGAATATCGATTTGTTCCCTTCTCGGCCAAGGTGTGCGTTCTGATTTAAGCGTTTTAAAAGCGGTAATTTCAATTTAATCGACAAACAACGCCCCGGAGGCCCTCGGAAACGTGACAACGACGATTTGGAACAATTGCTCACTGAGAATTCGGCACAAACACAGAAAGAGCTTGCAGAACAGTTGGTTGTAACTCAACAAACAAACTGCTACTGAGATGGGAAACATCGAAAAAGAAGTAAATATCGCTGGAACTCGCCGAAAGGAACAAAACTCAACCGTCGGGTTGTTGTTATTATGTTCTTAATAGGCGGCGTCGAAAGTCGTTCTCGTGGCGAATCGTTACGAGCGATGAAAAATGGACGATATTTGACGAAACGCAAAACGTCACGGGTGAATCCCGGCAAACAATCAACGTTGGCTACAAAACCCGATCGTTTCGGGAAAAAACGGTTCTTCTCCGCATTTGGCGGGATGTCAAGGGCGTCTACTTTACTATCAGTCGTCGGGACCAATATCGGTTAATGCGCTCGGGCTAAGAATTAAAAAGAAAACGTCCGTATACAGGGAACGGAGAACGTCCAGAAAAAATTGCCGGGCCACGGTTATTGCTGCTACCGATACGAAAAAAGACGCGACAACGAGCTGGGACGTTTCCGCGACACGTTGGCGTCATCCGATCACCACATATTCCGGTCGGCGCAACACAGCTGGTCCGATATGCGCTTCCAAACGGTGGATGAGATCCGAAAATGGCCTGACCACATTCATATCGTATCCGAAGACGTACGATTTATTTCCGATATGAAATTCATCGTCCGCCTGCGAAATGGGCGTACAGAAAGCGAATATCGTCCGCTTTCTTTCGAAATAAACGTGGCCGACAAAAATTGGATTTTTAACAGCTCGATTTCGGTTCTTACTATAATTATCGCGATATTTTACGCGAGCCTGATCGCGATGTCGCCTCGAAAGCCCCCCGTGTATATATTACGCGCGAATCGTCGTAGGCTAGTGGCGGCGAGTTGGCGCGTTTTATTACGAAACGCCGAAGCGCGTCGCGCAATCGCGAAACGAACGAATCGGATATATTAATTCGCTTGAGTACGGCGCGCTGTCCGAGCGAAAATATTCCGCGTAATTTCATAACGGCGCGCCGCAATGACGAGCGTATTATTTACCATACGCGGTTTTGATCGTTTCGGCTGAACTCGCCGACGGTGTAAAATACACGAACGCGATATCGAATTAATAGCGCGCCAGTGAAATCGTACGAACTGTAATTAACTGTAGTTTTAAATCGGGGGGTTTTTATTTTTATTTTTTATTTTTATTATCGGCTTGCCGAAGTACGAAGGAACGTATTTAGGCGGCTCGTTTAGGTTAGGTTAGCGAAATATCGCCGTTAACATTCGCGCCCGAAAACTGAAATCGGCGAAATCCTAATAGATACTTCGGGACGGCCGGTAAATTGAACGAAACGGAAAACGTAAACGACGTCGGCTCAGGCCGTGTGATGGACGATTCGTTTTTCGTACGGCGCTTTGGACTGTCGGCAAGTTCGGGAACGACCGTGTACACTCGTGGTGGACCTACGAGTAGTCTCCCCCCCTCCCCCCGAACATCGGATCAGAATCTGTTTCTTATCGTTGTCGTCCGTAATAACGATTAAACAACGACAGGAACGTCGGCGCTGGTCGACCGACTATTGGCCCGTACAAATAGATTTTCGAAAAATTCGTCGTTCCGATATATCATCCCGTCCCGGTAAACTTTTTTGCGTCGTTCGAGGAAAACCGATAAACAACCGATAGACGATAGACGATCTCGGGCAACGGCGGGTTCGGAGGCGCGGGAGAGAAGAAAAATCGGATACGGTACATAAATCCGAATAGGTCACGCGATCGGGAGAGAGCGTTTAAAACATTCGTCGTCGTCGTCGGCGGGAAAATCGGATAACAACCCCGCCGCGCTTTTTACCATTTACGACGATACTACTAATAATTTATCGGCCATCGTCGGATATATAATAGCCGATACCGTACCATTCGGCGGCCGGCACCGTTACGACACTCGCCCGCGTTATATTTTACCTACCTACCGTTTGGGCTATTAATCAATTCCTCCCTCGTTATACTTCTTCAAACACACCCTTATTTCCCGCCCCCCTCTCCCCCCTCCCGATATCCCTATATCGTGGTGTACGGTGTCCAACTTTCCGTACTGTGTACGGCCTACCGGTCTAAAAAGGGCGAAACGTACGGAAACGCCGTCGTCATTAAAAAGGGTTCGGATTTGTTCGCGCACGTTCTTCCACCGGTCGATCGTACGCCGCCCAGTTAGCCACGCGCGCCTATTTCCCGATTCGAACGGTATAGCGCGGACGGTATATTTTCGGCTAATTTCGTGTTTTACCGATCGTTTTCGTTTCGTCGGACGGAATATTAGGAACGCCGGCGGTTTTTTTTTTTCGTATACGTTCGAACGTCCACGTCAACGTTCTCTTGCCGATTTTTTGGATAAAAGTCGTTTACCACCGACGCCCGTAGTGTGATCGTTACTACGGCGAAACGAAGTACGAATTACGACGTAAAGACGATTATCGAAAAACAAACCGGGCGAGTGTTAAATGTATAACGGTCGCGGCGTTACCTATATACAAAAGTTTATCAAACTCGCGACGAGCTACACGTATTGTTTTTTTTTTTTTTATTTAAATCGAATAATTCGCCGTATTTTCGTAGAAAACGAACGATTATTCCGTTTAAACGTTCGTTCGGCGAATTGATTTTCGTCATCAGTCCGCCGTCGAATTCGCCAGCGTTCGCGAATGTATACCGCGCGCGGTTGATTTTGTTCGGGCGCTATACCGTCGCCTTTCCGAATCGATGTTACGTAAACGTACGGTTTTCGAGACGTACGCCACGTTTAGTTGGGCGGGAAGAATCGACGTGGTAACGTAGAGCGGGACGAATAGTTTCTGGGAAGTTGCCCGGGTCGAAACGGGTGGCGAAAGTCGTCCGCGGACGGGGGAAAATTCGTACTTAGGCGAATCGTACGGGACGTACGTAGGACGGTGGACAGCAAATTGACGGCCGAAAACGGACGGCGAGCGGCGCGATTGGTCTTGAAATCGTTCGAACATAGGGTCGGTCTAGGCGTGCAACGAACGATTCCGATTGGAAGCGCCCGGTTTCCATAGCGATATCGTTGAAAGTTCGACGTTTGGCGATTTACGAGAATAACGATTCGTCCGCGTACATCCGAACGGGACCGCGGTCGCGGTTCGGTCACCGCGTTTTTAATTGTCGAACACCAGGAACGATAATTTAAAGACACGGTACGGCGCGCCGGAAAGGTTTACGACGGTGACGCGCGTTTTGCGGGGACGTTGACATTTGGACGGTAATAAAAAAGAAAAACGCCCCTCGTTCGACGAACGTTCGAGGGGTCGCGCATGCGCGCGCGCTCTCGCCGCCCCGGGCGTTATTATTATTATTATTATTATCGAACGAATCGAATTAAACGCGATTTATAGGCGAATAGTCTTAAAATAAACAACACGAAACAACCGATATAGTTCGACGCGTGCGCGCGCGGCTCGTATACAACAAATACCAGCCACGGCAGGCGGTGGCGACGGCGGCGGCTGCGGCGGCGACGGCAGCGGCGGCCACGGGGTAATGAAATAAACATTGCGCCAGCCCGAAGTGTATTCGCCGTCGTTGAATAATACGATAATAGTGTCACCACGGTTCGCGGAGCCCGAAAAATCACCGAAATACGCGGACGATTTATTTTTACAACTTTCGGTTGGATCCACCGAAAATACCCCCGCGAGCGTTTATTTATACACCCTTTGGAAACGACAGTTTTCCGTTTTTGTAGCCTATAGGCAAACGCGGTTTTTCGCGTCGCGGCGTTATTTGTCGTTCCTGTATACACATTTGTCAACGTTACGCTCGAGAAATTGGCAAATCGACGATGCCAATCGTCACGATTTTTCGCGAATCGTTGAAAACGGCGAAAATAAAAACAAACGTCTCGTTAGCCGCGTACGGTTAAAAACTTCGCCCGCGTCGCGTATTCGACAATTTATCCGCCGAATACCGACGTTTATACGTTCCGGCTATAATCGAGATAGACCCGCGCATTCCTTCTCCCCCCCAAAAAACAAAAGAATAATAGTATCGCGAGGTAAAACACGAACAAAGTCCGTCGTCGGGTCGCGCGACGCGATATCGCTTTCATTATCCCGTAGGTTCCCCCCTGCGGGTTAAGTCCGTAAAACGTCATCCGTCGTAATGTCGCCTTTTCGTCCCGCACGGGGACGGTTTCCAACGGTTTCCTCCGCCAATTACCGCGGCTTCCTTTGATTAAGCCCGAGAAACCGAGCGCTAAACGGGGCACACCGTCTTTGCCGTCCTCCCCTCCTCCCCCCACGTGAGCGCCATACGTATACACCGTCGGTAGTACGTTGCGTAATACACCCCCCCCCACACACACACACACACCCCTTGTGACGATACAACCGCGGTAGGTGTACCGGCGCGCGGTGGTTACGTTCGGTACGCGGTCAAAACGGCGCACGGGTGATTGCGCGTGTACCCGACGAATCGCGTTCGCGTAATTAACGTAACGAAGGGAAAAGTTTGCGCGCGTGGTGTCCACGTGTACACCGCGCGCCGACGGTAAGAGCGCACAGCAACTGGCGGTAACAAAAGACAAAATAACCACACGCGACGGTGACATGTGCGGAGCGCGTACGTAATAACCGCGCGGTTTGTGGAAGACAATTGACGACGAGCGAGGAGTAGTACGACGGGGGCGCGTGCCGGTTCGCGTATCGCGTTACCGAAGACATCGAGGGTATAAAAAAAAGCCGCCCGAGAGAACCGGTAAAAACGTGGAGGTGTCGCGAACGAGGGGGTTTCACACGGTCGACCAACGTTGACAGAACGCGCGTGCCTCTAATTACGGGCGGTTGTTATTGTTGTTACCGTCGAGAAGAAACGGCGTGTGTGTGCTCGAGGTGCGTGTCGCCCGGGAAAGAAGGCGAACACGTGTGCGCGCGCGTTCGTGCGCATTCAGACGGGATAATGGTCGCGGTAAAAACTATAAAGGGACTCGGTAAATTAACAGCTGGTCAGTCGTCGCGCGGTGACACACGATCGCCCGTGTTTTCGTTATTATACATCGAATCGGATGGCAACGGACCAAATCGCCGCCGCCGCCGCCGCCGCCGCCACTGTCGTCGCGATCGTATCCATTCGTCCGGCGACCGGGCGAACTTTTTCGTTTATTGTTCGCGGAATTATTACCGCGGACGGGCCGTCTTTCCGCCCGTTTCTATTTCGGTTGCGCGGCGTTCGTCGTCTTTCGATAAACGTCGTTTTTGTTTCCACCCACCCCGCCCTGGGTTCGTTTATAATTAACAATCACTTTTTCACGAAGGACGCGCGCGTATATCACGCGTACGGCAATATACACGTCCGTTCCTCGCGCTACGTGATGACGCAATTATTGAAATTTTTATTATTATACGGTGGCAGACGACGCTAATATGCCATAATACCACCGCGATAGTAATGTGTCAGCGGTCATGTTATACACACACACACACACATATATTTATATATATACGCGCGCGCGTTATATTCACTGCCATCGCTCGTGCTCGTAGTAAAAATTTTATTACAGACGTAGCAGTATAATAATTAGTATCAGATGGTGGTGTGTCGTCGTAATATATATATATATACGCGGGTATTCGTGTTACGTACGTATACCGATGATGGAGGGCGAGTATCGGGGAGCGCTTTTGTTTGGGCCGGTAGAGAAACTGGTCCGGCCGAACCGAACGCGACGTTATTCGGTGGTTATTCCGGACGCGGACAACGACGACCGTGATGGAGAACGTGTTTCGGACCGGGAAACTTTGGGCGTTTCGACACGGTGGGAAGGGGGGGGGACGGAGGAACGGTCGAAACGGTACGCGAAGCTCGGCCGAAACCGGTTTACCCGGGGACGACCGTGTTGGGTTTCCCGAAAACGTTCGGCCGTTAGACCAGCGGGTTTTCGTTTTCGGCGAGGAAACGTTTTTTCGTTCGAACACGGACCGTGTAGTAGTAGCATATTCCCGGCGTACCGTCGGCGAACGGATCGAGTGCGTGTTATCGTAATAAAAACAACGTACGCGGCCGGATATCGACGTCGGACGTGTACCGAAACGAACGGGGCTTAGCGTATACACCGTAGACGCGCGCGCGAGCAAGCTCGGCGAAACCCGATAAACGAAACGAATTAACAATCCTAAAAAAAAAAAAAAAAAACCGAAACGGTCCGAAGACGCGAGGCGCGCGGGGCACGACGACCAGTCGAGAAGAGGTTAATACGCGTTGACTTATTGAAATATATACGAGGCCGGGTGACGGCGTTTTCTTTTTTTTTTTACGAACGGTTTTTTTTGTTTTTTAATTCCCCCGTTTTCCTCGTCGTCCGGGCCCGAACACGTCGTCGAAACGGTCGACCCGCGCGCCGCGTAATCTATCGTTTTTTTTTTTTTTTGTTTCCCCGTGTACCGGCTACCGGCGTTTCGCTAACCTCGTCCACCGTCAACCCCGCCCTTAATAAATACCGTAATAAATAATAATTACCCGGCGGATGATGAGCGGTGGACGATCCGATTGTCGTCGTCGTCGGCGGTGGCGGCTGTAACGACTTCTGCGCCGACGTGATCCTCGTCAACGTAGCGACGACCGCCAACACCACAGCCAATATCGTGGTAGGCCGTTTCCGTTGTCGCCACTGCACCCGACCGCGGGTATTTAGCATAATATCGCAGCGGCCTCGAAATGTCGTCGTGTCCGTTTTGTTCCGTTTGCGCGCGTCGTACCGTCTAACGATCGATCATTGATCGCGAAAGCGTTGCCGACGCGGACCGCGTGCTGACTTCGTCGTACGTGCTGCGCACAACGGCGATCTACGGGCACACAAACGTTCGTTGTTATTAATCGTTTCGGACGATCAATCCAACAACGGACCGGTGGGTAAACGCGGCCGGGCCCGCGCGCGCTCGACGATACCGAAACGATTTTCGCGCCTAAACTCCCCCCGGTGGTCGATACGTTCTCCAACCGCGCCGAACGACGCGAACGAAACGTCGCACCCTACGACCCGAACCCAACCCTAGCCCGGTTGCGAATTCGACGTCACGGCCCGACGCGTTTTTCGTCCGATTTGTCGGCGACCACGCGGTATGGAAGAAATGTCGTTCCGAAACGGTCGGCGGGGCTGGCCCGTTCACCACGTGCGAGTAACCGAAGTTAAGGGCGGTTTAACGAAAATTCACCGTCGTAACCAACGTCGGCTTTTATTTTCGCCGCGTCGATCCGGAGACGACGTTTTTCTCGCCAACATCCGTATTAAGATTCGGGGGGGGGGTGCGGTTATATTTTCGCGCGTACGATTTCGCGATAGGGGCGGCGAATACGACCGTATTTAACGAACGCCGGTTCGGCGCTTTCCGCGATACGCACAAATAAATAATACTAAAACAGCGACCACCGACCGACCATTAATTCCCGTTGGGTACCGCCGTCGACGCCGCCGCCGCGCTCTCATCTAGCCGCCGTTTTTTTTTTTTTTTTTTCGGTATATAAAAATAATTTCTGCTGACGTCAATCGCGTTCGTTTGTTTATTAATTGCGTCTAGACTGCGTTCGACTAGATACGTAATTGGCGGATTTCTTCTTTCTATCTCGGTCCCACTCGCTCGCTCTTTTTTTCGCTCGTCTTAATCCGTTTTCATACGTCAATCATCGCGTTTAATTTAAACGGGACGAAACGAGGGAAAACGTTCGGAAATAAACGCGCGTCGGGCGTAACGGCGCGAAAAGTCCGTCGTTTTCGTCACGCGAATTATTTAAACGGCCGCCGGCGGTCACTCTTTACATTTTTTTTTTTCAGTAAAACCGTATTTACGTACGGAAACCGGCCGGGCTCGTCACCGCGAACGAACCGCCCGTTCGTACTTTTCGCTCGCGTGGACGAATATTACTCCGTCGGTCCCTGTCAACGAGAACACACACACACACACACGTGTATATATGTATATAATACGTCGCGTAATATCATAACGGTCGGAAAAGGTCGGTTTTCGAAACGTTTCGAATCGATTTCGGGACGTAAAAAAAACGCGCGCACGCACACGTGTCGGGGACGAAGTATTGAGGGAAAAAAAAAACCGAACGTCCGAGAATAGTCCCATTGTAGTCGGTTAGTAGGTTGGTGCGGTGGCGGTGACAGGGTGACGGTCAGCGGCGCCCGACACCGGCCGAGGGTTTGTTGTCACGGCGTGCAAGGATGAGCATAAAAAATAGACGCGGGCCGACGCTATTAGTCGGGCGGAACGTTATAATAAATAGTCACGGTCGTTCGCGTGCGCGCGTTACAGGGACGGTTTTTTTTTCTTTTTTTTTTTTTTCGTTATCGGATTATACGTGTACGACACAATGGCGCGCGCGGAGTGCGGTCTCGAAAAGCGTAGAAGGGAAAACGTTGTTCCGTCGGAAAATTCGCCCCGGGCGCGAAATCGACGACGACGACGATAATACGTCACGCCGCCGCCACGTTCGCCGTCAATAATCGAAAAACGGCGACGGACCCGACGTACGTCCGGCGGTTAGGCCGTCGGTACGCCGCCGTTACCGCGAAATCGTCGCCTGGCCATTATCACCTTCGATTCGGACGCCACGTGCTGCTGCCGCCGCTGCTGATTATGATGACGATGTCGTACGAACCGGCGGCCGACTCGGTGGTCCATGCGTATGGCCTCACTCATAGCCCGGTGGTCGGCACGTTTTCGGTTTCCGTCGCGTCGCGTACCGGCGGCGGCGGACAACAACGACAACGAGAACAACGACCGCCACGACAACGAACCCGTCGATTGGTCGTCATATCACGACGTTCGTGCCGGGAACGGACCGACGGAATTCCAACAGCGGACGAATATCTCGAGTAACTGATCAGTTTATCCTCCTCCTCCTCCTCCTCCTCCACCTCCTGCTCCCCCCCGGGACGGCCGCCGATCGATGAGGATACTCCGCTAAGTCGAATTACGCGGCCTAATCGTGTCGGACGGTCACTCGGGAAACGGCGTCGGCCGTTTGTATATCCGGGCCCGTGCGCTATTTATTGTCACACTAATCACTATTACCGACGCGCGAACGGTAACGGGAATCGGAAAAAATCGGTCCCTTTCACGAACGCGTCGCGGTCGTCCGCGTGCGTTCTGTTTACGAATACGCGCGCGTACGGTTCACGGGATAGAGAGGGCGGGCGGCACTCGTGCGCGAAGAACCACCGGACACAGGTCGCGTGTAGCGTCGTCTCGGTACTACCGTCGCCGTCGGACTGACTACGATTACTCGAGAGAGAGTGTGTATACTCGGCGCGCGCCGGCGGCGGCGTGTGCCAAAAAAAAAAAAAAAAAAAAAAAGGGAAAAAAAAAAAAAAATTAAAAATAAAAAAAAAAAAAAG